>JALLBJ010000049.1:0-144092 GCA_036940105.1 Skeletonema potamos
GGGAAAAAGATCTTCGGACGACAGACAGACGGTGTGCAGGCTCTTTGGAAACGACTATACCCATGGACCGACTATACCTGGGCCCGACTATATCCATGGACACACTGTAACTGTTTTAGGCTTTTTCGGAGGAGATGTCACCTCTATCTCTAGAAGTACCTTGGCATTGGCATATCTTCATCTGCTCGCTGCTCGCTCGCTCGCTTAGGGAATCTTCATACAATCTTCGTTTTCTCGAAAATAGATCCAAAATCCAAAATCCATCTCTGTGAAAGTCCCTTCCTTTCGGCCGGCACTTCAACCTGCACGCCCCCGCGATGATGACCATAAATTTATGTGTGTAATTATTTTCAACTTCAGCGGAAGACGATCATGAACCTCGGCGACCTCAAGTTTGGTTACGCCGTTGCGGCTTTGGCTGCGGCGCTGCTGAACACCGCCTCACCAGCATTATCATTCAGCTTCAGCCCAGGTCCATCTCTCAATCATCAGATTGCACGGCCTCGAGAGGTGGTGAGCCATGGTGCATTATATTCTCAACGCAATGGTTCCTTCAAGAAGTCTACTAAGTTGTTCATGTCTGACGTTACTGCCGCTAAAGCTCCCGTAGATGACGACAAAAATCCACCACTGTTTGAGAGTCTTCTGAAGGGCATAACTCGAGATTACAAGATGCGGTTACCTCTCTACAAATCCGATATTAAAGACGGCTTGAACACTCAATGCTTTGCCGCGACACTCTTTCTTTTCTTTGCATGTCTTTCTCCTGCAATTGGATTTGGCTCATTGTTTGGAGCCGTAACACAAGGCGCGATTGGTACGATGGAGATGGTCTCTTCCACGGCATTGTGTGGCGTTATCTACGCCTTGACGTCTGCCCAACCTCTGACAATAATTGGGTCAACTGGTCCCGTTTTGGCATTTGTAGCAACCTTGGTGCAATTGGCCGATAAGTTTGGCCTCCCTTTTTTGCCTCTATATACGTGGGTAGGACTTTGGACCAGTTTCATTTTATTGGCAAGCTCCATCACATCTGCATCCAATTTGGTAAAGTATTTGACAAGATTCACCGATGAGATCTTCAGTACCCTCATTTCTCTCATCTTCGTTGTCGAGGCCGTGCAGAATATTGGAAGAAGCTTCACGAATCCAGCCTCTTCTTTCACCAAAGGTCTATTGACATTAATTGTTGCGGTTTCTACCTATGTCACTGCAAACACCCTTCGAGGATTGCGTAATTCTGTCTACTTCACAAAGGGTGTGAGAAAGAACATTTCCAATTTTGGCCCAACTATAGGAGTGCTTACGGGAGTGCTGATTGCAAATTGGGCAAAGGTTTCACAGGGGGCTGCTGCTGCGCTCCCCTCTCTAGCTATTCCTCCAACCTTCGCCACTACATCTGGACGCCCCTGGCTTGTGCCTTTGATGGACCTACCAGTCTGGGCCAGATGGGGAGCTTTTCTTCCTGCACTCATGGCAACAGTTTTGCTTTTTTTGGATCAAAATATTACGGTGAGATTGGTCAACAATCCCCAATACAAGATGGAAAAAGGTCGTCGTAAGAACAATATGCTTGATGGCATGCATGCAGATATGTTGGTAATTTCGATCTTGACCTTCATCACATCGATAATTGGACTGCCATGGCTTGTAGCTGCAACTGTGCGCAGTATTTCTCATGTGCGTGCTTTGTCCATTTTTGATTCTGCGGGAAAGTTGAAGAGTACCATCGAGCAGCGTATCACGGGATTTTCAATCCATGCCCTTATTGGTGCATGCGTGCTCTTTGATAAGCCTCGTGCCATTCTGACTCAAATTCCAAAGTCAGTGCTCATGGGACTCTTCCTCTTCCTTGGAACTTCGGCTCTACCTGGAAATGAAATGTGGGAGAGGATGAAGGAACTCTTCAAAGATTCAAAGATAGCTCCGAAGGAACGATGGTCCGCAGTCCCCCGAAAGGTCACGATGTTGTTTACAGCAATTCAAATGGGATGTCTTGGCGCAATGGTGTATGTGAAAGAGTCGCCGATCGGAGTATTGTTCCCTGTCGTCATTGCAATGTTGGCTCCACTGCGATTCTGGATGGAGAAGAGCGGCGTGGTGAAGAAGGAGTACATGGACATCCTTGATGAGGAGTAAACTCTGTTCTATGCTTTTTGGGATGAGGTGATACCTACATTAATACGTCTATATACCGTTTAATTCTTCCTATGTTACTATTATATCATGTAAATCTGCTAGTATGATCGAAGATACAGGCAGTAATCCATGAGAGAGCACAGTGCGACTTCATTGTCTCTAAAAGTATCGATGTCAAAGTCCCCAAAGCTTGGATACTCTTCCGCTAAACTGTCTATGTCAATCAATTCCTGTTCATAAAACTTGTTAGCGATGATGATACAGTCTAGCAACGTTTGTGTCTCAGTAATGTTGTCTAATTCATCATCAAGTTGCTCCATCTTTTTGGCATACATCAACGCAGCTATTTCAGTTTTTGGATTCTTTGAACCAATTTCACCACAAAGCTTTTTGACCAATCTCTCTCTTGGAGATAACTTCTTGTGTTTGGATGCTTTGGCTTTACTGACGTTGTTTGATTTGTTTTCATTTTCACCATCTTCTTCGTCATCATCTTCGTCAGGCAAAGCAGTGTTAATATCAATTATGCGAACAGGTGGAGGTTGTAAATTGAACTTCTCAAAGACTGGCGAAGCAAGTGCTTCACGTGCGGACAATCTCTTTTCAACATCAGGCTCCAATAAACCACGAATCAAATTGAGAAAGGGAGATTCTGGTAGCGAAACTTTCTTCTCTTCAATGATACGAGCTGCCTCCTTGTCTTTTTCTGCGGCCAACTCACCAATCAAGCTTTCCAGCAACACAACGCCAACGCTCCACATATCTGATTTGAGACCATAGCTTTCTTTGGCGACAACTTCAGGAGCAACATATGTTGGTGTTCCAATTTCTCCAGTGTGAGTGGAACCTGGTTGAAGCACTGAATTCGGCCCATCCACAAATTTCGCAAGGCTGAAGTCAATCAATACTGGTTTGATAGTTTCCTCGTCTCCACCCTCTTCAATCATGACGTTTCCACATTTAATGTCTCTGTGTATGATATGGTTATCGTGCAAAAAAGCAACCGCAGAGAGCAGCCCATGTGCAATGCGGATGCGTTGTTTGCGCCCAGCAGCTCCCGGTAAAAGGACGCCTGTCTTGATTGCTCTTTTCATGTCGATCCTATACCGGGACATAGCCATGCACAAGTTCCCATTTGTACAATCTCCTTCTTCACCTGGCTCCATTACGTCGACCATCTCGACAATGTTTGGATGACTATTTGATCCGCGTAGCAGGCGAAGGATAGACAACTCCCGTAACGTCCCTAGCTCTAACGTTTCATTGTTCTCATCACATTCAAACATTTTGAGTGCCAGCTCATCTCCGGCGTCATTGTAGACACAAACCACGCTTCCATAAGTCCCTTCACCAAGGGCCTGGGCTCTGTGGTATTTACTGAATGGCAGCGTACCTGACGACATTGATTAAGTTGGTATGTGGAACTGATCAAGAAAGCTCTCTCCCCCCAGGCTCCGATATTACGTCAGCCAGTAGCCAGTGCTTATGATAACTGAATATGTATATTTATGGGCGATGCTTCTTGCTAAAGTATAAGTATGGCTGTCTGTCTCTGGCTGGCTCCAACTGAATTTAAAAACTGTCAGAACGACTTCTGACTTCTGCCAATGCGGTTTCTCTCGCTCGGGCGGCTTTTCCTAGGCTTTTCCTCTTTTGATTGATGTCGCGATGGGAAAAATGAGGGCAATTTTCTCAGGGGAATGCCCCCGGAGCCGCGATTAAGTATGGTAGGTAGTACGCAATCATGGTTAGAGAAAAGTTTCGGGGAAAACCCCTTGCCCCCTCAACAATGACGACAGGAAAAGAACCCTTTTTGCACTTCTATTCAATATCAAATCACATCTTTCAACTTGATTTCATGAACGAAACCCGGGTATAATGGTGGTACTATTGGTAGGTAACCGACACCGCGCAACAATATAAATGCCAGCACCATGACATCATTGGCTCCTCCATTGCCACCCCAAGCTCCATCTTCAACGCGCAATCGGAGCTTTGACGAGGGCGAAAATAACGACCAACATCGTTCGTCCCGCACCTCCAAGAAACATGGTCATGGCCACAGGGGCAACCGCGCCCGTAGCTCCAGTGACGGTGTGCGCATGCTCCAGCAACGTTATCAACAACAGCAGCATCAGCAGCAACAACAACAACAGCAGTGGGCCCAATATGGTGGCGGATACCCTGCGCCACCAGCTGGATATCAGCAGCAGGGACCGCCACCACCGAGCCAGTTCAATTTCCCACCAACTAACGAATCCAACAACCGCAAGAAAACGTCCAAAGCGTCATCGAAGCACCGCCAGTCTTATTCGTTCGATATGAACAGTTCAAATCCAGCTCACCCTCTAAACGGCAGCAACGGTTCTCCTACGGGTGGCGGCTACGGATCTTTTAACATGCCCAAGGGAATGAGTCAAAGCATGCGCAATATCAACAGCGGTGGCGTCCCTCGTCCTCCCAACCCGGCACCGCAACCAAGAGAATTCTCCGCCATGAGTGAAATCACTTCTGTCATGGGACGTAGTCCACGCCTCACGGGGAACGCATTCCCGGGTATGGGAGGGCCTCCCTCCGGTCCAAATGGTCGACCACACTTCCATAGGAGAACCATGAGTGATTCCATGGCCGGAAGGGGAGAGGGAAATTTTGGTGGAATGCCAATGCAATTGCCTCCCTTGCCTCAGGGGATTCATCCTTCTCATCCTTATGCTATCCAACATGCCCAGGCACGTGCTCGTGCGGATTCGTTTGGATCTCAGCACTCGGGTAGTCGTCATCCATCACCCAGGGGGGTTTACATGGGAGAGGAACCTTTCGGGAGTGAAACGGATCCATTCTTACAAAGCGCCATGGGGGGTAAGAAAAGTACACGTCCCAAAACTCACATGAGACAGAATTCTGTCAACTTGTACATGAAATCGACCAAGGGGGTGAAACAACCACGTTCTTGTAAGGATGTCTTTTATGCAGTCCTCTTCGTTCTTCAGTTGGCAGCTGTTTTTGTGTTGGGTATCAAATTTGGACCAGAAGCACTCGTTGAAACGGAAGAGGAATTGGGTCCATCTGATGGAATGTCAGATGATACTGCCCTGTTGGAACCATTGATCGATGGGACGGGGGGAGCTCCCCAAGATGAAAAAGTTGTTCTTGCTTATTGGAATATTATCAAGATGGCTTGTACGTGTGGGGCATTCGCAATGATTGTATCTGCCATGGCACTTGCGTTCATGATGGCCATGTCAAGGCGTTTGGTGTATGTTGCCTTGGTACTCTCCATTGGAGTGTCTTTTGCATGGGGGACTATTGGAATTGGAATCAGTCCCAATAGTTTTGTACCCGTCTCGGGAATTATTGCGCTCATGCTAACGGTTGGCTACATGTTTGTGGTTTGGGATCGTATCCCCTTTGCTTCTGCAAATCTTACCACCGCGCTTACCGGTGTGAGGGATAATTTGGGACTTGTTGGAGTTGCCTTCTTCTTTCAATTTTTGGCATTGGTGGCCAGTATTTACTACAGCTTCACATATGTGGGACTTCATGATGCAATGTACAATGGGCAATTGATGTTCAGTGACGACTTCAAGATCGCAGCAGATGTACTCCTATTTGTATCTTACTATTGGACATACCAAGTGCTTAGACATATTGTCATGGTCACCGTTGCGGGTACCATCGGAAGCTGGTGGTTCAAAACGGATTCTGCCCTCAACGAAACCTTTTTTCGAGCCACAATTTGCAACTTTGGCTCTATCTGCTACGGCAGCTTGTTTGTCGGTGTGGTTCAATTCCTTCGCCAAATCACCGAAGGTATGCGTCCCCATCACGAGGAATCTTCTTTGATGTGCCTTTATGAATGCAGTCTTTTCTTCCAAGAACGCCTTGTGACATTCGTAGACAATCTTGCCGATTCATTTACGCCCTGGGCTTTCACCTACATTGGACTCTATCACTATGGTTTAAAAGATTCAGGCCACAAGGTTAATGAATTGTTTGATAGAAGAGGATGGTCTAGAATTGTAACCGATGATCTCATTCCCAGCGTTCTCACCATGGTCAGTCTTGTTATTGGAGGCCTCAGTGGATCCTTTGCAGTTATCTTGCAAGCTTTAGATGGTCAAGGGTTGACCAGTTTTGGTCACCCTGTCGCGACTTCATTCACTATTGGTTTCCTTGTGGGCATAGTACTTTCGACTGTGTTGTTCAGCATGATTGAAAGCTCCGTGCAAGGAGTCATCGTTTGTTTCGCTGGAAGCCCTGTTGAATTCCAAAGAAATCATCCTGACCTTAGCCACGAGATGCGTCATGCATGGAAGGAGGTTTGGCCAGGATCACTTGATATAGAAGGCCTCGGTGTTGGGGTTTGTGTGCCGATGGGAATGTAATAATGACCTGTAGAAAAATTGGGGACCTGCTCTTGTACAATGAGGTTTTGTGAGCCTTGAGCGTACCCCAACGAGTTTGGTTATGATAACTGTCACCATGTATTATCTAATAGATCATTTTAAAAGGGGATTTAAAATGGGACAATATTTTTAATTGCTTTTTTTTTTTAATTGAGATTACGGTCTGTTCCCAAACGAACACCATCTCATCTCTCCAAAGCTGCATCCCTTGAAAGCACTTCTGGACTGAACTTGACCAAAAACACAGCCTTATCTTTTCTTGGCGGAATTCCTGCTGAATTTGGCTTAGAGTACTCCCCATCTTCTAGTTGTACACTGTGTGCTGTCACACGAGCTGAAAATCCTGCACCGTCCAAAACACCAGCAATGATCCCACTAACATACGCATCTGCACTAAGTTGGCCAAGGTCCTGAGGGACAGACACAAACGTTGATGTTATGGGTTCATAATCTACAATCATGAACTCATCCGCATGATCAATACTGCGTTCTAAGGAGTCTGCTGCCTTCCCAAACAATGCTTTCCAAACAGACGAGGAGACAAATTGTAACATGGACATAAGACGTGTTTCTCTTTTTGTCTGTGGGTAGTTGTGTGATGTACACGCCAAAAACAAACAAGATGGGACGCATTAATGTAATGTTACAGACATAAACTGAGCAATGTATTTCATTCCATGGCGACGCACCTCCTTCGAACGATATGCCACCAGTTCAAGCACCTTTAAGCCAACCCCATAACCTGCGCTTTCAAGCCGCCTCTCTAATTCTGATACGCTTGCGGCCCGTCCTTGGTGATATTGCACAAGTTCTGAATAAACATATGCAAAAGCACTCAGCGATACAGAAGTTGATTCGGAAGAACCGCTTACTCTTAGTTTAGAATTAGTA
This sequence comes from Skeletonema potamos, assembly GCA_036940105.1. NCBI lineage: Eukaryota > Bacillariophyta > Thalassiosirophyceae > Thalassiosirales > Thalassiosiraceae > Skeletonema > Skeletonema potamos. The sequence continues at coordinate 7,437 of JALLBJ010000049.1, forward strand.
AATTGCAGAAGTAAATTACAGATGAGACAAGTGGGTGTAATTTCAAACGAAAGATCCTCTCAATGACAATAGATAAAAAAGAATCATGAGTCGAATAATTAACACTTACCTCCCACCTGACCGACCTAGCGGCCGGTCCAATATATTCGTATTTGACTGCGCCGTAGATCTACTCATGCTTGAAAGGGTATTGTCGTCTATGAGCGAGAGAGGGCGAGGATATAGAACTTTTCTCCATGTAGAATTATATGATCTACAACTCTATCTCGGTCATCTCGATGATAGAAAATTATGAGGGGAAAGTGTGTCCAGGGTGTGTCCGTGTAGGTCCGTGTATGTCCGCGTGTATGTGGACAATCTCCGCGCACGCGATAAGGCGGTGTACCACAGCAACACACAAACTATGCCAATCTGTGTTTCCCATCATCATATCCGATGTAGGAGCTTGAGGAGATTATTATTGGACGACCAATATCACTCTGATAACCCCATCATGAAACGCCAACGACCATCAAACTCTCAGCGACATGGGATTTTGACGACGACGACGACGACGACGACGACGACGACGACGACGAGTAGCAATGAAAAAAGCTACAAGAAGGTAAAATCTGCCTCGACAATCCCATCACATACAACTCCCAGCGAAAAGAGCAATCGGAACTGGAAGCAATGGAAGGATCAGCAAATCCATGACTATAACACCCATCAGTTTCTCGATTCATCGGCCACAGTCCACGCTGGACTATTCGGTGCGCGTAGGCTACCTGAAATAAAATCATTGTGGCGACATGTAGTGCAGAATGAATTTAATTTAGAACACAACTCGCAACCAGATCACATAACAACCAGAAAAGTGGGCGAGAGCGGAGGAGGGAAATTATCATCTCGCCATTTGCGTAGGCGAGCGGGTAGTCATAAACGAAGACGGCGGCATAGATTTCCTCGAGGTGTTGAGAGCAGTAATACTGATGTGGATGATCAATCGGATATTCTACAAGCATCAGAGCAGCTGCAGCAGCCAAAAGAAAAAGATATGTCACAAGTGAAACAAAAGAGTCGCCGAGCACGACGAAAACCGGCATTATTAAAACAAATGCACTCATCCTGGTGGCAGCCGCAGCAAAGAAAACAAAACCCCGAAAAGGGCAAAGGTCTCAACTCAATCAAAACCAACCATCACAACTGGATACCAACCCATCTTTGGCACGCGAAGCGTTTCCACGTGTCTTCCTCTCCCATTTTTTCTTGGTCGGTCCCTCTGCTTCATGCCAACAGAGGTTCACGAGCATCTCTGCGTTTGGCAACTTCAAAATGCACAATACAAGATGCCTCTTGGGAGGTTGCTGGATGTGCTATCACACTACGTGCATGCAGGGTCAATAGTTCGACATCAACAGGAGAACATGTTATAAAAGTGCTGCAATCTATGCTGGAAAAAGTTACAGATATCAACTTGAGTGATGATTCCATCATTTCAGGACAACGTTCAGCAGAAGGTTTGATACACGAGATAGATTCTTTTCCTGCTGGTCTCGTTGGCCCAGGAACCTTCATGTTCAAACCCATGAAACATGATGCAACAGACAGTGAAGTCCACTTCCTGTCCATCTTTGTCCACCCAGCAATAAGATTGAAAGTCATGGCTATCCTAACAACACTTGTTGAAAACCACCACAGCGCTGCTCAACTTACAATCTCGACTAAACCTTATTCTCTTCTACGAGTACGAGGAACATCATCGACTGCAACTGTAGCAGATGTTCTTTCTGTCAATTGGATAGATATGTTGCCGCGTGATATGAATGTAAGTGAGGTAGATCATGGCACTTTGTTCAAGACGAATGTGCAGTGTGATTCTTCTACCCAAAGCCCAAATCAAATCGTTCTAAAACGTCACCAACCGAATAATCATCACAACCATCTACAACAGAACACAGCGTGTTCAGGATGGGATATACTATGCCATCCTTCTATTTGCAACGACTTATTTCAACTGCTTGTGCGCGAGGGTGGTTCATGTGCCATTGGGTTGTTAGAGGATGCAAGGGCACAGCTGGAAGCTTACCCGCCATTGCCAATATTCCCGAGGGATTACCCAGACTCTGCAGAGGGTCGACTCTATTGGGAAGGAAGCTCCAAAGATTGGACAGTGGTTCGTAGCTGTGTTGAAGGATCATGGGGAAGAAACAACAAGTTGATTCGACGAAGTCAAAGTGGAAGCGGGGACGGAAAGACAGCATCAGACGAGCCCGAGATATCGAAACTTGTCACTAACAGCTATGTATTTGCAAGAAAGAATCTTCGCATAAACTGGAGTTGTCTCGTTTCACCAAATAGCGACCAATCTGTTATCGTCGTCAGAGGATCTTTTGGCGTTCCTTTTCTTCAACTTCTACATGGCTGTGGCCGACTTCTACATTCTGAAAGTACCGGTCAAACACGCAGACCACGCCGCCCCGTGCGTCCCTCAAACGTGGCTGTGCATGCCCCTCCTCTATCAAAAGATGAAAAGGAGAGACATTCGAAGTTTTGCCAGAAATTGAAGACTTCATTATCACTGCCAGCTTTACTACGCTGTGAAGTTGTTTTCGAGAACAAAGGGTCGCCTTCTGTCGGAGATGTCATCTTTATCATTTCTCACGACGGCAGCTGTGACGACAATTCGGTCCAGAGCTCAGGCAAGGAATCACCATTAGGTCTTGTGATTGCTGGAGGATTCTCTCCTACCAGAGGGAGGAGCTATGGGGTTGCCTTAGTCAGTGCTGCTATGTTCATTGACGCCTTAGATGGGACAGAGCATGGGATGGTCAAGGACGAAAAGATGTTCTTAGAAGTAGAAGTGGCTAAGGGACTTTCTTCTCCTAGACATTTGAGGAGGTGTGCTATGCTATCTTTGCTCTTTTAGGCTCTCTTCTCCAAGGCATTTGAGGAGATCCGCATTGTTATCGCAGCTATAGTAATGCACCAACATACTTAAATTTACTTTACTCAATTCGCACTGGCACTCCGGATAGCCGAGAGCTGTCGCATTCTTTCAAACATAATAATAGATCCACATACTGCAGCATTCAAGCTCTCTGTTCCTTGCGCCATTGGTATATGTACAGTTGATATGACTCCTTGCGCCATAGCATTGCGAACTTCGCATCCCAGACCCGCTCCTTCTTTTCCAAGGATTAAAGCAGCCCCTTTATCAAAATGAACATCGAAGTGAGCTATCGATGATCGGCCATCTCCAGTGTCTTCCATTGTGGCGGCAAATACACGATTGCTCTCTATACCACAACTACTTAGCATGTCTAGCAATTTGTTTAGTGCACCATCTCTTTCTTTCAGCTCTATCACAGGCACACGAAACGAAGCACCCATCGCGGATCTTACTGCTTTGGGATTCCAGACATCACAGCTATCTGGTAATAATACCAATGCCGAGACATGAGATGCAGCACAACTTCTCAAAATTGTGCCTACATTTCCTGGATCCTGCAGTCCATCGAGAATGACATAGAACGGCGGCTTGCTGCTTTCATTAGCAGTTTTAGCAACAATAGAAGCATCAAGAGATTGAGGAATTTCCATCAGCGCTACCACTCCTTGAGTAGTTACTGTGCCTGAGCATGCAGCAAGGACTTGATCCGTTCCAATGTTGATGGTTACTGGATCTATTGTATCTTCGTTTCTGCTGCCATTGGCCAATTCTAATTTACTTTGTCTAGTCTCCATCTCGACGACATTAAGCAAGTGTTCCAATTGTTGCTGATATTCGCTGCTGTTTTGGCCATTTATGAGTGATTCCGAAACAATAATTCTTCTAACCAATTTACGAGACTTTTCATCTGACAAGATATCAGCTACCAATCGAACTCCTTCGGCTACAGTGAAGCCACTCTCATTTCTTTTGGCTTTGTTCTTGTGGATAGATTTAAACAGTTTGACAGTCTTTGAGTTCTGATTTGTAATCATCTCCCATGACATAGGTGATGCCATAGACAATGGTGAAGCTGATATGAAAGAGATGTATCTGTGGTGAATATGGTAGTGGAAGTGGTCGACCGATGATGGCTTCGCCAGTTTTGATGTTGAGATGAAGCCCAACACGTTAGAGCTGGTAGCCTCTACTCGGAGCCTGCGTAGCAGCAACATAATAACTGCGATGACTTGACGACGTCTAATGAGCTTAGACGATAACATCGTTGTTGAATAAATAATATCATCAAGGGTGTGATGGGGTGGTGGTGGTGGTGTGGTCATACCATCCCATCAGCCATCACCCTATGGTACCTACCACCTGGTACCACCGGGGGCAAGCGCGAGAAGAGAGAGCGAGACTCGCCGCTTGCGCCTTCTCTCTTCTCTAGCTGTCCAGCCCCGGTAGATTAGATGCGATGAAGCAATATGAGGCGCGCCATTATCTACAAGGTCGACTTTGATCGTTTTTCTTACAAACTCTGCATCCCTATGGATAGTCCGCATTCCGCTGCCACCACAGTTGTAGCTCTCGTGCTGCAGCGACTGCTATTCTGGGTGGTTGGACGATACATACCTACACTACATCATCGAATTAAATGTGGATTATCGGCATTCTAGCGGTTGTTTCTGTGACGGCTGTTTCTGGGTGGAGCCAAGAAGCTAATAATCCAGTGAACCGACGAGAAGCCATCTCAAAAGGTTTACTATACGGCGGAGTAGTAACATCATCAGTTCTTTCTCTACCGCAGAGTGTTATTGCATCCACACCTCTTATTGCATCCACACCAGAAACTCCCTCTATATCCACCTTCCCTCTTCTTAGCGGATGGAATCCACTTGCATACAAAAGTTTTCCTCTCGCAGGAAGGTCAGTGTTTCCTCCACCGTTTCTTCCTCCAATCAACAACAGAGCAACTTATCGTTATTCTCTGGGTAGGGATACATGGGCGTTAGAGCAGCTAATTGCTTTTGCCAATGTAACAGCCACGATTCGCACGAATGTTGTCAAACTTAGCAGCGGAGGACTTTGGGTCTGTGGCCCACTGTGGCCAACAGAAGAATACTGCAAACTACTAGATGAGCTTGGGGAAGTAACTGAGGTTGTGTTACCAGTAAATGCACTGGAACACAAAGCCGCTATGAAACAATTTGTGGAGAAGTATCCGACAGCAAACGTTTGGATTGCTCCAGGTCAATATGGCCCATTTGGAGAGTGTGGAACTATTACCTCTGGTATGAGCGTTGACCAAATCGAGAAAGTTAGGCATGATGCGTCGAAAACTATGGGTTATCGCGTAGATGGGATACTTCCAACCGGATCGCTATCAAACGATTCAGCAGAGAATATCATGCCAAAGAATCTGCGTCCATCGTGGATAAATGAAGATGAATTCAGCGTTGAAACACTTTACGTAGAGCTGCCTGAAAATGCAGGGCCGGTCTCAGAGAGTGCTTTTTACCACAAATCAACAAAAACACTATTTGTCACAGATGCTGTCGTGTGTGTTCCTTCCTCAACAGACTTTCCAATTCAGCCAATATTTGCAACATACTTTGATGAGAAAGTTCTGTCTAATCCGACATTTTGGCCAAGAACTGTTCTCCAAGCAGTATTTCTACCCTTACGAACTGAGACTGGCAGCGTCTATCCTGGCTACGACGCACTTGCGAATCGATTAGTTAGAGCCCCTATACTACGAGCGTTTGCAGACGCACGATCTCCAAATGAGGTGCGGTCCTGGGTTGAAAATATTGTGAATAACAACAAATTTGATCGGATTATCACTTCTCATTTTGCATCACCAATCACTGCGTCACCGAGTCTTTTCGCAAATGCATTTGAACACCTGAATCAGAACGCAACACCGCAGTCTCTGTCTTCCGCTTTGCCACCAATAACGTGCCAAGACTGGTCCACGCTAGATTCGTTGAATAAATTTATTGGTGACAACAAATTGGGAGCACCTGTAGTCTACAACTATAGGACTGGGTGTAAAAATGTAAACAAATAACCAAAGAAGACGTTACGTTAATCGCCCTACAAACCATCACCAAAATGTGAACTAGAATTTCTTCTTCACGGATCGCAATCTTCGGAGGAGTTGATTCTTTCGTTGTGTAATCTTCACATTATCGGAATCAACAACAGTGTACTGTGGTGCGTTAGTATCGTCGATGTTCGGGAAGACAAAGCCACCCTGTCTAAGCGCATCGACAAGTGACAGATCTGGATCATTGATCTTGGCTTCCACAGCTGCATCCATACGCGGATCACTCTTTCGTCCACTCTTGATGATTGACTTTGGGCCTTTCGCAGGCTGCTTGCTGCTGTCATCTCTAATATCTACATCACCTATGGCAGCGCTTCCATTGGCACTATTAGACAACTGTCCAGGATTGGAAGAGTGCACAAGGTCTACAAACAATAGGTTCGCACTGCTGTTGTCTATTCTAGAGAAAGAGTTAGATTGCATTGGCGGAAGGGCGGGTGCGCCGCTCGCAACTGGATGTGGAAGAGAACTTGATGATTGGCCTGACTGGATTAGTTGAGAGAGCAAGCCCAGCGCCTGCCCTTCCATGGGAGTGCCTGCATTGTTGCTGCCCGAAGCCATATGATTACTCTTGGACGCTGCAGGATTTGGAGCAGAACTGAACACTAGTGAAGAGGAGGACGTTAAAGGTGGTTTCTGTGATCGCCCATTGTCTTCCTTTGCCATTCTTTCAGAGAGCCATTGATCAAATTCAATATCTAGACAACCTCCAATATCTGATGGTATTTTATCCCCTATGAAAGGCGAAAGTAGAAGAGGAAGATGAGCGAACGGATCACATTCTAAAGATCCATTGTATAACAAAAGTAATACTCACACGGAAGACAGTAACGAAGTAGATTGGCCAAAACCTTCATCTTTGTTCCCGAATGCACGACCACCCTATCTTGAACATCTTGCGGTAGGGAGGACATGAAAACGGGATGGATTATACTAAAAAACCTGTTAGGATGGACAATATGAGTTGCTCTCCAACGCATTGGGAGTGAATAGATGCACGAGTCAGCTACAGCGTTCCAAAGAGAGTGATCAAACTGATCCAACCTCGCTTCTTGCGGATAAATCACGAGGACAACCCCTGCCTCGAGAATTTTCGGATCCTCCACGGCGACATGTGCCATGTACCAAAACACACGATGCATTGACTCTTCAGAGTAGCCAATAGATGGCTCGTGGCTACTCCAGTCGAGGTAAAGAACTGCTCGACCTGCAGTGTCAGTATCTGCCAAGAGTTGTACATACCCTCGAGATAGAGCCAGCGAGTCATCTTTCAATGCCCCTTTCAACGTGAGGGGGAGAACAAATTTGTCGGGTCCAAATAACTTGAAGCGGTCGCTCCAGTATCGAACAAGTCTCTTGGCAGCAAGCTGTGAGTCAAGAATAATATATTTGATGTGTGGAGTGAAGTTGACTGATGTTAGGGAGTGCGCCCAAAAAATAAAAACCAAAACATTACATGCACTTCACACTCTTACCTCTGCATCAAACTTTTCCGCCCATAAAAATTGAAGGACATGATCATCATCGATTAATTCAGGCTTTAGGGCGGAAGCATGAGTTAAGGCCGCCTTCTCTGTTGCACGGATTTTCGAGAGCTCATCCTGCAACGCAGTGAGAGACCCCTGGATGTCTGGATTAGATACTAGGGCGGCCGGTCTACCATAAAGGTCGTCGTCGACGGCAGGATCATCTGATTCTTTAGGTGCGGGAGCCTGCTGAAAGCCCCACATTGTAAATTTGAACAAGTTGGTTTGGGATAAAGAAGATGCCGAGACACCTGTAGTAAGTCAAAGTAACGCTCTTCTTTCTATTCCTATTCCCGGAAGTTTAACTTTCACGATTTCAACTCAGCACTTGGTAAACCGACGACAGATTCAAGTTTATGCGCAGGTTTATTTTTCGGTCTCTCGTTCAAATACTAAAAATTGTTAGTTAGAAGAACCCTCGTTAGGCCTGTTTAATCGGATGGCATGAATACACAAGCGATTAATGTTCATGCGTTAGGCCTCTGTCGTCGATGTGAAGGAGTAGCTCGGATTCAACGCGGGTTTTGGCGTAGTTCCTCAGGGAATTGAATTTGATTGGCCTGTCCTACAAGGGACCAGCGAGTAGGAGTACCACTTTGCATTTGCGAGTCATTCGGCTAAGCATAAGTAAGTTGTACACTTATATAACATATTTACTCCCGGTAACAGTATGTAGGTATACCATACTCTTCTCCCAAAGATAAACTAGATATTTAAAAGATGAAGTGTTCCTAATATCTAATATTTATCACAAAGAAGAGATATCCACAACGCTTATTGTGGTGAGAGAAAAATTTGATCAATGAGTGTGCGAGTCTGACTTTCGACGAACTGATTGTTGAAGAGTGAGAAGACAGGTTCCGCAGCAGCTGATGATGGCATCACAAGTAAAAAAAGAAAAAATGATTATGCGCCAATGCAAACGGTTTTTATTGTGCAGTTGCTTCGTTTTATTACTGCACACATCTTGTGCTTTCCAGCAGCAGCAGCAGCAGCAGCAGCCACTGCGACGACTTCATTCTACACGCCTGCAAGAAATGAAACGTCCCATTCTTGATCGTCTGGCAACTTTTGTGTTCAAGCTGGAAAATGATCGCATCGATAAAGCAAGTGTCATCGACGAGAAGGGTCGCAATGGAGAGCCCATGGAATGGGCAGAAGAAAACTCTTTCGTCAATAAATTTTCTACCTTTGTAGCGTCCAACGAGATAGGTTATCGGTTCAAACAGTCAGTTGCTGATCTAGTTGCCAGAGACTACGATACAGCGTCAACAAAAAAAGCAATCGAAGACTTTATTTCTTCCAGCCCGGTAGCAATGTACAGTTTCACAACGTGTCCATTCTGTAGGAGGGCAAAAGATTTTCTCGACGATCAAAATATTGCATACAGCGCAATCGAACTTGACTTGCTCGAGGGAAATGAAGGAAATGAAATCAGGGCGGAACTTGGCAAACTGACCAGAAGAACGTCCGTGCCCAGTATCTTTATTGGTGGCGTGTATATTGGTGGCTGCAATGACGGCAATCCAGGGTTGCTTCCCCTCGCACGAGATGCAGAAAGATTCGATGCAATGTTGAAAAAGGCTGGAGTGTACAAGAAGTAGGCTAAATGATTATTTGGTTTTACGTTTCTTCTGTTTCCGACCAGGCGCTTCTTCGTCAGCTTGTTCAATTTCGTCTTCAAGCATTTTCTCGTACTCATCGGCGTCTGCGTATATTGACTCTTGCTTCTGTACTCGAGCATCTGCATCGTCATCAGAGGAATCATCACCATCTCCTAACATCATAGGAAAATTGCCATCGTCGTCGTCGTCACTATCATCGTCAAAGCGACTGCTATGATTTGCTCCTTCAAAATCTTCATCACTGCTAGGTGCATCCATAAAGGCATCTTCATTACTATTTGTAGCATCAAAGACATCGTCTTCTTCGTCATCTTGGTTCTGATCGTTATCGTCTGAGTCGTCGTCAAAGTCACTCCAATCATCCATGTCAGGATCTTCGTCGTCTAAGTTAACTTTGCCATTTCCTGAACTTTTCATCAGTTTTTCGGCCAGCTCGTTTACAAACGCCTCTTCCTCAGAATCGGTATTGGCATCAAAATCAACATCCACCTCAGCAGCATGCAATGCTTCATCTTCCAGATCAGATTCGTCTTTATCCTGTGCACCACTTCCGCGAACAATACCCTTAATTTCATCCCTTTTCGCACGTTCAACAAAGAATTGATGAAAGAATTTCTCTTCTTCGGCAATGTCAGTCGCTGTGAGGTAACTTGGATCATTCATGGGTAATGCTGACATAGCACTCAATCCACTCTTTCTTGCAGCAACGCCGCCCTTCGATTGCTTTGCCAATTTATCCAGAGACTTTGGATTCCGAAATGCAAACTTATCAAGAAATGGGGTCAGTGCAAAGTCTTTTAATGGGTCTCCTTTGAAAGAGATCTTTCCGCTACTGTCGGCTGCAAACTTTGATACTGAAGGGTGAAAGTGATACGCAAAAAGTGAAAGCTCCCACAAAGTCTTTTCCAATTGTACTTTGCCAGGAAACGCCGCGCTCGGCTCTCTTTTTGATGGATCAAACATCAACTCAGACACTGCTGCTTCAACTTCATGGTTGACTTCAGGGCGGCAGCTAATGATTTCTGACAGTAGAAACAACACTCCACAAACGATTGACGAGGGCAAGTGCAATGCGGTGTGGACAAGCCTCTTTAAGAATGCACAAATACGCTCTGTTTTGTTATCATACTTCAGTGCCTTGTATAAAAGGTTAAAGAACAAAGTCAACTGACGACCAGAAAACATATCTCCATCAGCTACCTTCGAATAAAGGGCGCGATAGAACCTATCTTTCCTTGCTGTCAAGCGTTCATCATTTTTATGAACAGCTTCTGTATCTCCCGAGCCAACTGCCAGCTGAAAAAGCAGCATAAAGGCTTGAGTAGCAGCAGCTGGAGGTGCTGTATGAGCTATTCTGTACAGTGCATCGATGTGCTCTTCCATAGCTGCATCCGCCTTAGGAAGGTAAGGATGAGCACGATTGACACCAGTGAGTAGAGCACTGAGGAGACGACCTGCACCGTCAGATGATGATTGTTTGCTGTCTTTCTTTTTACCTGATGCATTCTTTTTGACAGTCATTTCGAACAGATGAAAGTAGGTACTTATTAGAGAAGCAGGTAGCGATTTGGGTGCTCCGCCCTTTTTGCCATCTGTTGCAGCATCGCCATCATCGGCTTCGTCGCGGGAAAGCTGTAACTGATTAAGAAAGATGACGCAATTATAGAGAGCCTTTGGAGAAAGATGAGGCCTATGTGCAAGTTGTTGAACCTTTATTTTGGAAACAACAGAACGAAAGCCAGCGTAAAATGTTTTAGTGATGCTTGGAAGAAGGGCAGAATCAGAATGGTGTGCTACAAACTTACCTCTCGTGCAACAATACTTGTCATTGCTGGATGTTCCTCCAAGATCAACCTCAACTGATGACCAGCTGCGCTTGCAATTTTACGCGCAGGATCACCAATTTTGTTCACAATCATCGGAAGTATGATCTCTTCACCTTCTGGAATATCTTTCAATAGAAACGATGCTGTTACGATCGCATTCTTCTTCGATGGTTCGTCCTCTCCTGCCAGCGTCCTTCCCAGGTATCTCGTCAAGAAAGATGTATACCGTTGTTTGATCATTTCCTCATATCGCCACAGTAGGAGCACACGAGGGCTAAGTGTCCTCTTCCCTTCGTACAGATAGAGAGGACGCGCTTCTAGAGATAACAGTTTACGATGCTTGGGTAGGAGCGTGTTGGTGAATAGGTCAGATAGAGCCTCTGATGCCATCTGTCCAACCCTAGCATTTGGAAAGGAACCCATTTCGCCGTGTTTTGTATCAACTCCACATCCTGCCAAATCCAAGAGCATATCCAAAGCGTAGAGTTTGTGAATACAGTCCATTCCTACTACCACAGACATGGCCGCGATTCGATCTTTAAGAGTACCTCTCTTCATTGTACTCTCCACCCATTTTTCATCCTTGTCAGATTGGGCAGAACCATTCTTCCGTGCGAGCGCAACCTCGTGACTGTAAATTTCATCTCCAAGTTCACGGTACTTGGACACAATCTGGCGGGTATTTTTGTTCGTATTACCCGACTGCTTCTGCTGCTGAGTAACACTCGCGATGGTTTCGTCCCTTCCAGGAGTATTCCTGCCACAATCATACCATGTAGGCGTTTCCTCAGTGAATTGTACTAGAAGTGTACTGTGAGCTTTGTAGCTCAAATTGGGAATAACTTCATCAGCTTTTTCATTCTGAGTGCTCTTATTATGATGTATGACATTTTTCGTTTCGCCATTCCTATTTCCTCGGCGTCTACGTTCTTTTTTTGTTTCAGGACCCATAGCAAGTGATATTCGTTGGTTATAACGCGATGATTCTGATGTCAGTGGAGCTAGTGGATGTTTAGGCGACAGGGAGCGGGCATACCACTTGTGATATGAGGTTGCTTGGTTAAGTTTGTGATTGATTGGCGGCGGAGCGATTGAGGGATGAACAGGGCGAGGCGAGGAGCAAGGGAGGGAAGAAACCGGCGGGCGTCCCCGAGAGCTTGCGTTATTTGCACTCATACCCTCCCCCCTTCTGAGACATCCAGAGTACTTGTATTGTTGAAAAATTCTCTCTCTCTCTAGAGAAGTGTCTTGTTTTCTGATTTCCTTTAGTTTACATGTCTGATCAAGCAAGGTTATCGGGCAGCTAATTCTCACGAGAAAGTTTTTTCAGTATCATCTTCACCCCATGTCATCAACCCATCAATTAAGCTTTGCATTGAAGTTGATGTACTACTGCTCATACTTCTAGCACTTTCACTTCGGTTATCGTTAGATTCTTGTGCTTCGCCAGAAAGTATCTGCATCTCATTTCCATGGGATTGGACATCTTCGCTGTCACCGCATGCTTCAGGAGAGTAGTCATGAGCGTTTAGTTGACGGTGTGTGAAGTGGTCAACATTCAAATCCGAAGAAGTAACATCACAAATGTCTCCTCCTCGAGAGATTTCTTCTCCTCTAGTACTTGACGGACTTTCTTGCGATATAGCCAAGCCAGAATGCGACGGTGGTAAAGACTCGACAGGAGTGTTTGCGTCTATTGCACTTGCAGTTGTATTTTGCAGACCTCCAACAATGTCGGAATCGCCGGAATCTGTCAAGTTCCAATCGTATTGATAAGATAGAACGGTCGAAAGTTCGATTTGTGAGGTGCTGATGCACGGATCCATCAAATCAACTGTCGTTAAAGGTGTGAATTCAGAGTCGATGAGCCCGCCGCGCAAGCTAACCCAGGCATCAGAAGCTTTCCTGCAAGCTTCCTTCTGAGACTTGGCGAATTGGATGCATGTTCGGAGAAGTTCTTTCTTTCTGTGAACGTTCCAGCATTTCACGTCGTGTGCCAGTGAGATAGATGCACGTTTTAGCGACAAATTAGCTTCGTACTCAACTACGGCTGCATGTATTGCGCGGCTCTGGGTAGCGAACGCATTTGTCTGATACGACTGGATATCTTCCTTTGATGACGAGTTATCGCAAGACTCATACACATTTTTAGCTTTTTCTGCCGCCGCAAATGCGACACTCTTTGCTCTTGTAGCAGTGCGCGATGCTTTCAAAGCATCGCGAACCTCGGCTCCGCCCGAAAGAGCTGATGTAGCGAGAGATGATTGCCACGAAATATCTATGGTAATACAAGAGAATGTGAGCGGATTTTCAACAATAGTAATAGTTGACAAGCAAGATTTTTTAGACACACTCACCATTTGACAGATACTTGTAGCTAAGTTCTGAATTGCCATTTGCAGTGGAAATCTCTGCAACTCCGGCGACCAATGCGCGTTGACTTATGACGTCACCGCTACCGCACCATGAATCAATATCTCTCAGTAGACTCGTTTTGAAAGCATTTCTTTCAATCTGGGCTTTTTGGACATTTACGCTTGCATCGTGCATTTTACCAAGAGTGTGATCAACCGACTTGATTACTTCTCGTACTTTGTCAATATCGGTTTCTACGTTCATTGTGCCAATAATGGAGAGCTTATCACCAACATCCTTATCAGTTGCCATTCGGTAGATAAACTGGCGAGTGCCCTCTTTAGTGCAAGTGTCCGCGGTACTGAGCACACTAGTTCCGGCATTGAGTACGCTTTGCTCATCAGAGAGACCAGGAAGTGGCAAAAGATCATACCCCATGTCCTCCTCATTATTCAGCTCACTTTCGATCCTAACGACCCCTGTTTCGAAGCATGCCTCATTACCAGGCAATATAGCGTTTTCTGTCATACGTATTCCTGGATTGTTAGTTGTATCAACATAATCCTCTTCATCCCAACTGTTCTTTGCATTATTGAACTTGGGGAGTGATGCGTGCTGTATTCTGGCACTTGTTGATTCATACCCAGTCGTCTCTAATATTCCATGAAATTGAAGAGCCACTGCAACTTGTGCAGCGGCGCGTAACCACGGAGTATCATCGTCATCCTGATAGACAGCAAAAGACGAAGCTCTTTTACGTACAAGAGCATTGTAGATCGTATAAGCAGAGGATAGTTTGCTTTCCGGCAGCACAGCTTGTTTCTTCACCTTCTTTTCCTTCTTTTGTAGCTTGAAGTGTTCCTGGAATACCTGCTTTGCCGACTCAAGCCCCGTTTGGTTTCCCTGAAGGACAGCATTGAGTGGAAACGAGGTCGCAAACGCTTCATTTTCTGATAAATAGTTCAGATAACGTTCTATTGCATGTGCCACTTCGACTGGGATATCATCCACAACAGCACTATTTGTTCCACTATGAAGCTGATTTTCTGGATTAGAGGACGCAGGGCCAACACCGGAAACATAACTTCCCCACAATGACTTGGCAACGGAAGTGAGCATGCCTACGCCAGACTTCGCCGCAGTTATAGCTTTTTCACCTACTTCTTTTTGCAACCCTTGACTCCCAGAAGTGCTGTGCACGAATGATGCTCGCTTCGTTGGAAAGGGAGGCAAAATACGTCCACATAAATGCCCGTGCCCAGGTCGCTTGTGTGATATCAGTATTTGGTTGAGCCATTCGAAATCTGCATAAGAACGGCGCACGACTATCGATTGCTTGGAATTATCCCCATTCCTCTCAAATCTCACGATGAAACCGCCTTCAATTGATGATGAAAATGGCTCGACCGAGATTCTACCTCTACCTTGACACAAAGCCGACAGTGCAGTATCTCGAACTGTCGGAAGAAGCCAATGATCTAAATCTAACTCAGGCAGTGGAAGTGGGCAAAACGGCCAGCCCTTAACGAAATCGCAACTGCTACTTAGGCCCCTTTCTCGTTCCACTCGCATCAAAGCTTCAATGGAAATTTGAGCCGGCGGGCCTGGAGGAGGATTATCAACAACCACGACGACTTCGTTAGGATTAATAATGCCACTTCTACCCATTCCAGCCCCACCGTGCTTATGCCGCATCATCTGCTGGAGATGTCTCGAAGCAAATCGTCGCTGGGACTCCTGCTCATAAACCAGCGCGAGCAGCCGACACAGTATCATCCAGCCTTCAATTCCTATTCGAGTGCTTGCAGCAGCCTTGTATTTTGGATCACAACAAATCACAGTATTCCAAATTTCATCAACTGTTGGCGACGATAAGCAAGCATCTTTGTTTATTTGACATGCAATTGCTCCATCTCTTCTCCTCACGACTGGACAATGTAAATACAAAAAGTTTCGTACACATTCAGGCCCAATATACGATTGACAATCCGTGTCTAACAATGCAAACATCCGAGTGCAAAATTCGTATTGTTGTCTATTGAAAATGATTTGGTATTGGTCCACGTGTTGTTGCTGGCTTGCTAATGGTGATAAATGTTGGTTTTGCAGCGCAACAGTTATGGAGTACATCGGCCAAGATGTCGACGTATTTTCCGCTTTTTGTAAATCGTATTGTCTCGATGGAGAATGTGTATGAGAGTTGTCATGGACTGCTGAAGGATTTATAACCCGTCTTAGGGATCCTCGATGTATGATAGATATCGCCTCAGCAGATGTAGTTGGTGGTGAAGATACTTCTTCAGGTAGGTTTGTTGATTGTTCTCGTGCCGTTACGTTCTGTGCACATATCATACTGCTCTGAGTCTTGGTCTTTGTAGCTGCAGAAAGACTAAAGATCGCTTGGTTCATGGGTGTTTTTATAGATGTCAACGATCCCGCTGAAGAATCGAACCCGTCATCACCGTCATCGGCTCTAACGCTGTCACTACGATCTGACTGATCTTTGACATCCGTTGCAAAATCAAAAGGAGAATCAGCAGCACCGTCATCATCATGCTCAACAATCGCTGTTCTAGCGGTAACTCTATTGTCAGAGAGCGCTGACCGTGAAGTGGATTCTGACGAGGCAGAATCAGAATCGGAAGAAGAGTAGGATGAACTGTCCCAATCCATTGTAGATATGTTTTTGTTTAAATTGTTTTCTATAGCCTGAAAAAGCAGCTCAGTAAAAATACATCCTATTGTTACACCAGTTGATGTTAGCTTGAATTCATAACAAAACTTGAGAACGGCTCACAGTAGCGGGGCGAATTCGGACGACATCATGGTGAGGTGCACCTTGCACAGAAAAAAGTGTTGACGTTTATTATGAAAAAAAAGAAACAGAACTTTCGTAAAAGATACGTATCTTTACTCGGTCTTCCTCATTCTTTCCTCTTCTCTTCCCGCCCTGCCCTATGTCTCCCGTATGTTGGATGTTTTATTGTGCAGATGATAGGTAGGTACTTCATGACAAGTCACGTAGCCATAAATCGAGGTACCCACCTGCCACCAACCATGAAATATTTCCGTGACAAATAGCGTGTATTTTTTGGGATCGATTCCATGCCAAGCACTAGAAAGCTTCTCCTCGATGCGATTGCATCTTTAGATGCAGGTTCACCTCCTAATGTTTGCGACGATACTCTTGATGAGATTTTTTCCTCTTGTGCTATAGATGATGATGACACAGCTGCTCCCGGTAATGAAAGTTGTGCTGCGGGTATAACCCCTCTCATGATTGCATGCGATAAATCAATAACTTCGGCACTGAACTATCTACGACACCAAATTCAACATCGCTCTACGAAACAAGTCTCAGTGTGGTGGGGCAACGTTACTGACAAGTCTTCTGAGAGTGGCAATTGTGCTGCTCATCATGCACTTGCAGCGAACTTTCAAATTGGTCTTGATGTACTAGAATATTATGCATTCAACTCCACCCCTCTCTCACCATACAGCAACGATTTGCAAAAATACATGTCATTACTAGCACAACCAAACGACAATGGAGATACCCCCATAATGATGGCTTGTGTCTCTGGCCATGTCGACATATTACGGCATATTTTGAAGCGCAGCTATCACCTCGCATTAACTGCAAACAACGACTCTGACATTGGAACAACTTTGAAACATACATGGCGATCTTTGAATGAGTTGTTCGAGATACGAAATGAAGACGGATGCTCTGCATTGAGTTTAGCATGTGGGCATGGTCACGTTGATATTTTACGGTTATTGATCCACACTCATTCTGTTTGCGAAAACGAAGGCACTATGGAACTGAACTTCTCGCCAATTGATGATATCAGCGAAACAGAGCCAAAAGAAAGCGATGCCGTGCATGAATGGATGCCTTTGGTGACTGTCAACTACGACGATGTCCGTCGCTGTCAGTCAACAATAGATAACCTTGAATATGGTTTGAAGATGATGAAACGAAACAATGCAGCTACATCGAAACAAGAAGAATTCCAGCAGCAGCACAGAAATACCTTGGAGTGTCTTGAAATGTTGAAATGTGAATTAGACAGGATCGCGGCAAAGACAGCGAATTTGCTGCTGACACAACATGAAGGGAAACAGGATCAGTCAAGAAGTGACAAAAAGCCAAACATTAAGGCATCAACAAAGAAGAAACGACAACAAAAGCAGAACGAGAAGCATCGTATAGATTCTGCTACAACCGAGAATATGACTCACTCCGAAAGACCGCGCAATGGCTGGTGCATTGAACCCAAGACCGGTAGTGATGTCAATCTTGTACCCTCAACAGCAACATGTCCCTTCATTACTCTACATGATGGCAGGGTGATATCCAAATCACAATCACCAGAAGATGTCACAAGCAATTTTGAAGGATCCATGGAAAAATTGATAAGTGTCAATCCAGCGCCGAAAACACTTGAATCCATACTGCAGTCCAACTCAAGGTATGATGACAATGCCGCGACAATAATGGAGTCTTTGTGTCTTGACACATACATGTTGCTACTTTCATCTCATGGCATGGCGATGGAGATGTCGCCTTGCCAACTTGATGCAATTGAATTAATTCTTACAAAGCAGCTGAATGCATCGAAGGAAGCTCGAAAGATACAGAGTAGATTGTTGGGCAGTAACAACGAGTGAAAACAATATTTTGAGTGATCTGATTGATTATATTAAATAATTTTGTAAATGATAGGATTTAATCCAGTTTTTGTGCAGTTAGTTTTATGAATGAGACAACCTACTAAAGATCAGTGCCCTCAACAAGGGCATCCCAATAATCGAAATGCTCCATTAATATGCCAGGAGAACTCGGAGATCCCATTGGCAGAGGAGGAGGCCCTGGGATGATATGAGAGAATTCTCTTGCGATTTCGTTCTCATCAATACCACTGAATGCCATCTTGATCCCTCCCAGTTGTTCTTCGGGTGCAACATGAGGTTGCTCACTCTTAAGAGTGCGTGGGCGCTTTAGGGGTCTTTCAGGAGAAACTACCGCTTTTGGTTTGTCATCAACGAGAGAATTAATAAACAGGTCCATAACATCCTCAGCATTGAAAGTACTTTCAGCAACCTTCGCCTTCTTCACAGACTCAGCACGCCTTGGTGCAATTTCTTTCGGTGCAATCGGCTTCTCTTTCGGCATAGATTTCACGCCCGGACTCGACGCTTCGTCTTTGGTCCTCTTCTTCTCTATGGTAATCTTCTTCTTTAACTCCCTCTCCTTCATGTCTTCTGGGATTTCACCAATCGCGGACAGCCGTTCCTTGTACGCATTATAGCTCTCCATGTCTTCCTTGTACTTTACTAGCTCCATAGCAGCCATCATCTTACAGTACTTCTTAGTCTCATCATCAACTTTGGCCCATCTTGCAGCAATCATACGGGTGAGCTCCAAGAATCCAATCTTACCGTGAGACTTGCGATGCTTTCGTTTGGACGGTTTCTTGGACTTGCCAGAAATGTACCAATCTGCCCGTAGTGGAAGATCACGGTATCTCTCTGGCATGAGCGGATCGTTTCGGAATAATGCAACCTCACCATCCTCGGTATCTATTTCCTTCTCCTGATCTCCCCCTGAACAGAGCACTTTGCGTAAGACAAATTCTCGCTCTAATTGGTAAAACATAGTGTATTCTGTGTAGGGACGTGGTGGCTTCGATGTGACCACTGGGACATTGACATGTGAAGAAGCAGGAGAGTGCGGTGAAACAATCGTTCGGGGGTATGTAGGAGACTGTGCACTGGCGGGGGAATGTAGCAGCGAAGGAGATACAAGAGCAGGATTCATTGAGCTTTGAACGGTGTAGGGAACTGGCCCGCGAGTATGAGGAGAAGGAGGTCCCATAGGAGGTCTTTGAGAAGGGTGGTGGGGATGATGATAATAGGGGCTTCCTCCTTGCCAAGATCCTTGGAATGGGGCGCGAGGATGCTGCGTCGGCTGCTGCTTCTGTTGCTGCGGGGGAAACATGGTGCGTGCTGCAATGTGGTTGCTGAACTCCTGAATTATGATACTTTGCTTCAGGACGAAGCGTTCTCCCAACGGTCATCATTGACGTTCAGATGAAATTAACGTTTGGTGCATATGAACGGTCTGCTCCAAATCATAAAATCATTATGAACGGCAACAACATCACCAATTTTGTGGAGGTTATTTTCGAGAAGATGCTTTTATGTGTCTGTGGTATGTCGGAGGGAGGTCGGAGGGAAGTTTCAGTCGACGCAGTGACGTCTAGTGACGTGGAAAGTTCCAATACATATTTCCTTCGATCGGCTTCTGATGTTTATCAATAGTACAATAGTCCGATCAAATCAATCAAAATATAAATTATAGTGCGCGATAGAGAAAAGCAGCAAATCAGAAGTATAGAGCGAGGATGATTATTGCGTTTCCATCACTATTCATCGGCAGCTTATTAGTGCAACCAGCTGCTCCGTTTGTGTCGCCATCAAAAACACACATCTTGTCATCGAAGAATTCTGATGCTCTTCCACCCCATTCGACATTATGTAGAGAAAGATGTAATATTATACGGATCCACAACAGGCCTGATTTGTTGTTCGCATCATCCACCAATAATGATGAAGAGGACAATTCAATAGAGAAAAAGAACAGCATGTCTTCTGACGACGAATTATTCCGTGATTCCAACTCCTTCGAAAACAGCGGTCTTTCAATTTCAGACTCTAGTATTATTTATGACGACGACGACGATGAAGATAGCGATGATGACCCAGATCCATATGCACAATCTGCACCGAGTGAGTTCAATGAAATTGACGACAACCCAACAGTATATGCCTCCTCTCTCGCTACAGCGTTAGCACGTCAATCGAGGGAACTCAACACAACTCCACTCGATTGGGGTGGAGCTCTGACAACTCTACGAGATCGAGTTTCTGACATTGAAAGCGGCAAGTCTACCAATCCATCGACAGTGCTGTTTCGTTCAATTTCAAGAGAACGACCAAACGAGGCCATCGGAAGGTTTGTCCGTGAAGCCAACCCAGAAGTAGTGGCTGCCATGACAGGAGCGGTAGGTTCCTTACTAGGTAGTCTCAGCAACCCTTCCATGGGCGTAGAAACAATTGTTCAAGCTTCTAGCGAAAAATTGGGCAACTTATGCTTTCAATTGCAGATGACTGGTTACATGTTCAGAAATGCTGAGTACGTCATGGCCTTGAAGAAATTGATGAACATTCGTGGTGAAGGAGCTACATTGGAAGAATACAAAGCTGCATTCCAAAAACTGGACACTGATGGAAGTGGATATTTGGAACGTGACGAAATTGAAGCGTTGCTTGCAGATGTCTACGAGGGAGAACCACCAGCCTTCGAGATCAATACATTTGTCCAATTCTTCGATTCTAACAATGATGGCAGAGTTAGCTGGGAAGAGTTTGAGAGGGGGTTTGGGATCGTCGCAAGGGCAGGCGAGACTGCCAAATCAAACAATAACAAACCTACAAATGGATTCTCTCTTCCTGGATCTGTCAGTGGTGACGAAGAGGATGAAGAGGACGACCTTTTTGGTGACCCATCTGTTTCGGGGACGATACGAGTAGAGCTTGAAGATGGAAAAATTATTGAAGTTGACGCGCAAGATTATGTAACCGATCTCAAACAGCAAGCAATGGAACTGAAACGGGAGTTGGCAAGAGAAAAGGGTATTGATCCTAGAGAACTGGGAGTGTCAGACGAAAAGAGTAACGACGCCTTTGTGAATCAAGCTGTACCAACTGACGCAGGTGGGATTGCCAAATATATCGCCAGTCTGCAAGGAGACGTACAGTCACTAACAAAGGGGATAAGCCCAGAGGTTGTGGAATCAATGAAGATGCTTATTGATTTTGTGTTGGAGGGTCCCGCCGGCGGAGGAAAACAAGCCAGAGATAAGAAGAAAGAGATGGAATTGCCTGGATCAGCCTTACAACAGCTCGCTCTGTGGCAGTTGGTGATCGGATATCGATTACGAGAAACCGAGGCTACCGGGGAATGGAAGAAAATGTTGGATTGATGGCGTTCTTCTGACGAATGTTTGCTTAAATGACAAATTGTTTCCTTGTATTATTTGATATATGAATTTCTGTCTCCATTCTACACTGCATCCGAGTGCTGCACCATAATCACCTTGCTTTCATCGTCACTGTCCCCTGCTCCGCTAGCAATTGATTTCGACCGTACCATATCACCTGCCACCTTGGCAGGGTTCCGCATTATTGCATGAAACAGCACCAACGCACCAGAGATAGCTAGCCCTTTTAAAGATGGATGTAGGCACTTTGCAACTGCCACATAAAATGTCCAAACAGTCAAGACCAACGATCGTCGCTTCGGAGACAAAATTTCATTAAGATCCTTCTCCATTACAACCAATTTGATCTCTTCTTTCAGGACAACGAGATGAAGCCACCAAAGTCCCCAAGTAATACCGACGTAAAACAACATCCCTGGATGCATGAGTGCCACAACCAAAACAGTTCCCAATGCCACTAATGTATAATTTGTTGCAAAGTATGCCAAATTACGTGAGATTCGAGATGTGCACGAAGTTTTGTCCGACGAAAAAGAGATGGGCGGGGAGTAGGCATCGGATCCGATGCAAAACGATGGCCCGGTCACACCAAGGAATACAGGCAAAGGCCGTAGTGTATTAATGTTTATTTTCGAAGTGAATGAATGGATACGAGCCCTAACACGATCGAGGGCCGCGCCGCTTATGACGATCGGTCCAAGCTCGAGGTGCATATGACGTCGGCTCTTGGAGTCATCGCTACACGGTTAGGATAAGATACGATCAAATGCGGGCAAGGTGAGATAGTTTTTCCGCCGATGAGAATGAGATGAGAATACAACAGTCGAAAGATTACCCTCGCTCTAGCATTACTACTGGCTGATGCTTATGATGCAGAAACACACTTACCTAGTAGAACGGTCGCCATCATCTGTGGTAATGGAGCTCAGCAGCTCATCGTTGCTGACTTGCCGTCTTCTTGCCGCTGCTGTTGTTGCCATCGCAGTTCCAAGGGAATTAGTAGCGTTCAAAAGTAATTGTGAGGGACAGCGGACAGCGGCGGCGTGTTACCATGTTATTTTGGTCTTTGGTACAGCATCGCTGTGATACAGTTACAGATCTCCCGCCAGGGATATGTGCGTACGTGATAAGTACCAATACGTGATACATATACCACATTATACTATGGGTATGTAACATGTAACCATGGAACTGCCAACCCCATATATCGCCACTATATGAACGTACTTAACGACTAAACAAATGGACAAAGAGCAGCAGACTCGCTCGAAGAAGCTGCATGAATTGAGTCAGCTGCTCAAGAAGAACAATTTCCGCACAGACTACTCAAACTCTACTGCTTCGTGGGGCGTTACTTGGCCTGATGATGCCGAAGACGATTATGCTGGTTCCAAAAACCACGGCAACAACAATAATAAAAAGATCGACTCTACACTTGACGACGCAGTGAAATCTGCATTGGCTGGATTTGGAGTATTGGCACCTACATCATCACAGCAACAGGTGTGGAATAGATCGATACCCTCGACGTTGTACCAAACTCCAAAATGCACGTCTTCGCTTACAACCATCATGCCAATGTCGCGTTTGCCTCCAGGTGCTAAAATTTGTGGTCGGCAGCCCAGTGCTACTGATGATGGCAATGGCGATGTTTTGGTGGAGGTCTGGAAACACTCATTGACCAATGAGGAACATGATGGTAACAAAGCTAGTACTGGAACTGGAGAATTACAACATCGTCCTCTGCAGGGCAACTTATCATCCAAACTCAGTGAATATACTAGGGGCAAAATGGGTGTGAGACGTCCCTTTCGTCCTGGTGGGATGGGCGATGACGAGGAAGATGAATACCAAGACGTCGATACAAAACCAACAACTGCAAAATCTGAATACTTGTCGGAGGAGGCGATCATGAATGCGAGGAGGGCACTGACCTTGGGATCCAAAAAAGCGTGGGAGGAGGGCATACTAATTACTTCGCCACCGGGAATGTCATTTCGAGTTGGGTTGAGCTATGGTGATGTATTTAATGATGGAGGTGATTTGGAGATGGCAGATAATGTTGGAGATGGGGATGAACTTGCAGCAAAAGTTGCTTCGTTGAGCGTGGTGGATGACGGAGGAGGAGCGGCGGCTACATTTGCTGGTAGTGCATTTGCAGTACCTTCTTCTACAATTTGGGACAAGAAATACTTTGATGATGATTCTCTCTTTGGTGAGAGTACTAGTGGCAGTGAAAGTGATAGTGACGAGAGCGAAGCCGAAAGCAATGAAGAGGTGGTCGGTGATGATATGGAAACATTGGAACTAGCAAAAGTGAAACCTACTACAAAAGTATCAGAAGAACCTCTGTCACCGGAAGATGAAGTTGATTCCCTTCTTTCTGAGATGAATTACACCCTACAATCGCCTATCGATCGAGCAATGGCGGAGAAAAAGTCTTCCACTTCTGCTTGGAGCATCGACGATCAAAAGGATGCCAAAAACAGAAAGTCGTGGGCTGTAACTGACTACATTCCTCTGACTGACAATGCAGACTTCCACACACTATGCCCCAATCCTGCTCTCACATTTCCCTTCGAGTTGGATGATTTTCAAAAACAGGCCATTTTACGTTTGGAGAAGCGACAATGCGTCTTTCTCGCCGCGCATACTTCTGCAGGAAAAACCGTGTGTGCTGAATATGCCGTTGCTTTGGCGAAGAAACACTGTACAAGAGCTATTTACACCAGCCCAATCAAAGCACTAAGCAACCAAAAATACCGAGACTTCAGGAGTAAGTTCGGAGAAGATGTTGGGTTAATTACAGGGGATATGCAAATTGGAGCAGATGGTAGTTGTTTAATCATGACAACTGAAATTCTTCGCTCTATGTTGTACAGAGGTGCTGATTTGATTCGGGATATTGAATGGTGAGTATTCTACTACAATGTATTCTCTGTTGCTGCTTCAAGCACTGCTCTATTTGCTGACGACTTCCGTTTTCGTTGAAGGGTCATTTTTGATGAGGTGCATTACATCAACGATTCAGAGAGAGGGGTAGTGTGGGAAGAAGTCATTATAATGCTCCCAGAATATGTGAATATGATATTCCTCTCGGCAACTACACCTAACACAATTGAATTCTCAGAGTGGATTGGGAGGACCAAGCGCAAACCTGTCCACGTGATTAGGACGAACTACCGGCCGGTTCCCTTGAGTCATCATCTGTGGGCTGGACATAAGATGCATAAAATCATGGAAGGAAGACAAGGCTTTGACTCCAAAGGATACGCTGCGGCATCTAAAGCACTCCTTCCAGCGTCTGCTCGAGCGAAAGCTGACGCTAAGATCAATAAGGGCGGAAACAAAGCCAACTCAACTGGAAAGCAATCATCTGCTCCGGGGAAACCGGCAACTGGTTCAAAATTGACATCATGGCAGCAGCAAGGAAGTAAGCAAGATTGGATCTCTTTGGTGCGGTATTTAGAAAAGGAGGGGCTTATGCCCACTGTAACATTTTCCTTTTCGAAGAAGAAATGTGAAGATATCGCGAATCAATTGCGATCCCTTGATCTCAATACAGCGGCCGAAAGAAATTTAGTACAAAGTTTTGCAATCCAGACAGTCGCAAGATTGTCACCAAAAGACCAAATACTGCCCCAGGTCGTCAATACAGTTGAGATGGTCAAACGGGGAATAGGAGTACACCATGGAGGGCTCCTTCCAATTTTAAAGGAAATGGTGGAAATTCTGTTCTCGAGGAACTTGATAAAGATACTTTTTGCTACAGAGACCTTTGCTATGGGTACGTTTGCAACACGCGCTGTTGCTTCTTTTTGTTATTTTCATTTGAACCTCACGAACTGATGATACTTCTGTGTACAAATTCTACAGGAGTAAACATGCCTGCGAGATCGGTAGTCTTCAATGCCATCAGGAAACATGACGGCGTTCAGTTTAGAGAGCTACAGCCAGGAGAGTATGTGCAAATGGCAGGGCGTGCGGGTAGAAGAGGCCTTGACACTGTGGGTACTGTAGTCCTTTGTTGCTTCGGCGACCAGCCACCACCACAAACGATGCTAAAAAATATGTTGACAGGCTCGTCAACCAAGCTTCAATCGCAGTTTAGGTTAACGTATACCATGATTCTAAACTTGCTTCGTGTCGAAGATATGTCGGTGGAAGGCATGATAAAACGATCTTTTTCAGAGTTTGCGACACAACGAGCTTTGACAAATAATGAATATCCCAAACTTCTCACTCGAGGAACCAAAACTCTGATCAAACTAGACGAGGCGTTCAAGCATGACGTTGATAGTAGGATCGGAGCAGAGGATATCGAGGAGTACTATGCAGCTAGCTCTAATGTACTTTCTTCAGCAAAACAGCTCCTGAATTATATTCTTTCTTCGGGTGGTACTGGTGGAGGTGCACTGGTCGCAGGGCGGCTTATTCTAGTTACTTCTCCTCGAAAACATGGCTACGTGCGAGCTCCTGCTGTGGTGTTGAAACCGCCAGCTGCTTCCTCAAGTAGTTCAGCTACATCAAATGAAGGTGAAGGTATTATTTGCATTGTCTTGCTTCCACAAAGTTACACCGCAGGCAAAAACAAAGAAGATGCAACGGTATTGGGGGATTTGAATTTTGTTGGGCTTCAAAGAGATCGATTCTACGCCATTCATGAGTTAAGATTGGATGAAATACTTGTCGTTTCCGACAAGAAGTTCAAAATAGACAGTAGAATCTTTTTGAAAGAAAAATCAAGCTCCATGCCATCAGGGCATGGTTCGTTGACAAATCCGTTCTCTGGTGCCAGATCAGTTCAAAGAAGAGACGAGGACGATCCGTTCGCCGGAATGATGGCTCGAGGGAAAAAAGGTAACGACAACTCTCGCAGTAGTAAGCCCAGTGTGAGCCAAGAATCCCAAGTAGTTGATGATGCCGTGGCATTCCTCATTACTGCTGAAGAGACAGAGTTAAATACTGGCCTCGATGTTCTAGATCTCAAGGAATGTGCCAAGAATATACATCAAGGAAATTCTGCTGTCGAATTCGGAGGAGCTTATGCGCGATATGAACAAAACATTGCAATGCTTCGCCACTTCAGATGTCATTATCACCCAAATCTGGAGACTCACTACAAGGGTGTAGATAGAAGAGAAACTTTGCGGTCAAGAGTCAGTATATTGCGAAAGCTTTTGTCCAACGAATCGCTTCAACTCTTTCCAGATTTCTTACAGCGAAAGGCACTACTTCAATCGCTTGGGTATGTTGACGAGAATGACACAGTTTGCCTCAAAGGGAGAGTGGCATGTGAAGTTAATACTTGTGAAGGTCTCATCGTCACCGAGATGGTGTTCGGTGGATTGCTGAGTGAGTTAGAACCGACCGAGATAGTCGCAGCATTGAGTGCTCTGATATTTCAGGAGAAGACAGATGAAGAATTTGATTCCGAACTACCTGAACGGCTTGTGGCTAGCTGTAATGGGATGAAGGCAATCGCTATAGATTTAGGTCAACGTCAAAAAGATCATGGTCTACCTGTTGATCCTCTTGAGTACTGTGCAACGAGTCTCAAAATGGGTTTGGTTCACGTTGTTTATGAATGGGCTTGTGGAGTGCCATTCAGTTCAATATGTGAATTGACTGATGTGCAGGAAGGGTCCATTGTGCGTTGCATAACCAGGCTCGACGAGTTATGTCGCGAGGTTAGGAATTGTGCACGAGTTGTTGGAAACCCGACCTTATATCGCAAGATGGAAATGGCGAGCGAGGCCATCAAACGAGATATTGTTTTTGCATCCAGTCTATACGTGAGCTAAACAATAATTCTCTAATATTTATGAGCGTAAATATAATTATCATTATTTCGTCTCCATCTCATCATCTCCTAATTCCTCAAGTTTGTTCGTCACCTCTTCCAGCTGGCTTTGAAGCACCTCAAGTTCGCAGGCAACATCTTCATTAGAGTGTTGCAATTGTTCTTTCGCCTTGGTCAGCATATCAATTGCGTTTTCCCAGTAATGCCGCGCAGAGTCTGGGTTTGGTGGCGAGCATGACATAAAAGCACATCCAAGTAAATACCAAACTTCAATGACCTCATCATTCTCAGCCAATAAACTACCTAAAACTTGAATTGCCGACTCAGAGCACCTTTCCTTAGTAGTATTGTTTTCATCGTCCACGAGTGATGTACATTCTAGCATTATCTTCGCCGTTTGGAGTCTGAAACCATATTCAGGTAATGTCGAAGCTGCATCTACTTCTAGCAGCTCACACGCTCTTGCTTCCTGAACCTCCTCCTTAACATCAGTGGCTAACCCTACTAAACTTGACATTGCCTCACATCCAACTTTCATTCTATCGTAGGTTTTCAGAATACAATCAAGCGCTTCAGAGACTCTGGATTGGCTTAAGCGCAAATTCGCCATTGTCTGCAGTGCATCTGGTGGAGATGGACCTATTTCACTCTCATGAGGCCCAATTTCTATTTGAACCGACTCATCGATCTCCACAGCAGCTTTTAGGGCAGCCTCGCAGGATGTTTCTGCGTCGGGTTCTTCGCACAAGTCCGTCAGATAGAGCTCACTGATGGAACAATAAGCAGAGCAAAGTTGTCTTTTCGTTTCAACCCTAAATCGTTTGAGATTCAATGAGTTCAGTTCTCCGTCCACATCCATTCCATTTTCTTCGTCATCTTTGGAAGCTATAAGCTGGTCCAAAATTGACACGGTCTTTTGTAGCTCACTCACGCCTACACGCAATGCAGTCAACGCTTCGGTACCCGTCGAAAGTTGACCTAAATACAAGTATAAACCAGCTTTGCTCTCACAATTTTGTGCAGTTGAAATATTGAATTCAACACCATCACCTTGAAATATATTAGTAGCTTCTTGTTCATTCCCCAGTAGTTCAATCGCGTCTAAGAACTCATTTCTTGCACCTTCGACATCTCCAAATGAAGCTTTGAGTTCGCCCATCTTTCCAAGAACGTGTGCAAGGGTATATTTGTCTTGCTCGTCACCACGTCCATCACCAGTACCTTGAATACGAGACCGAAGAACCTGTGTCGCATAACCGAACAGTTTCATAGCCATATCAATATCTGACATTTCCATAGCAGAATCTGCTTGAGTAAGCACATCCTCGAGTGATGGTGCAGGTTTCTTGCCACCACTGCTGCCATTCTTCCGAGATTTGCCTTTGTGTTGTTTCTTCTTTCTGTTGTTGCCGCCAGCCATAGTGGAATTTCACGAGAATCAAATGAGGGATGCAAGTCGAGCCTGCTATCATGCACAAGCCAACCAACAACAGTATCACTTCTATCTCTTGTGGCTTGCGGCCTGCTTGCGGCTATTTTGGATGGTTCTAGAGTGATGGCTGGAGCGAGCCACGTAGGAAATACTACTATCTATCTAAGAAAGATAATCTAAGAAAGATAAGCGCTCTTTTTTTCATCTCTCCCTCTTATTCACCTTTCACCACACAGTACACGATGGAACGTATTCCCTTGATGGAACACCTCCAATCTTCTCACTGCAAATTGATTCGATGTGCTATAGAAGTCATCGATCGCATCAAATCCGCTGATGCGGTGAGAATTACAACTGTGCCAATTGTTATCGCGGCAGCAGCTGTAGCGAATGATATTGCTTCCAAACCTACAACAACGAATCCGCATTCATGTGAAAATGAATTGCAAGATCGAGTGCAGCGTCGAAAAGAAAAGAAGCGGCGGAAAATAGAACTTCGTAAACATCAACAAGAAGAGTCTGCGTTGAAAACAGAGGTAGTGACATTTTGCAACTTCAGCCGTTCTTCAACAAACTCCTTATCATTGGCCCTTTCACCAACCTCATCAGATAGCACCCATGCACTGCAGCCGAAACGAGCCATCATAACCGTAAAACCGCTCATTATCTTAGATGTGAATGGTATTCTATGTCATCGATTGCGTCAAAAGTCGAAGGTATTGCCATTATCTCCTACACTCGGTAGAAGAACAAAACGAGTAACAACCTGCTTCCGGCCATCTGTTGGACATGTTGCACAAACAGATATTGTCCCACGATCCGACTTACACCAGTTTCTAACTTTGTTAAACGACAATTTTTGTTTGGCTGTATGTAAGTATTGTGCATGATTTTATGCTGACAACAAATGTTGTACCTGGGCTCACATTATAGCATTTGTCAAATGCACACTTATCAGGGACAAGTGCAACAAGAAAGACAGCAAAGCAACTGGTGCGGCTACTCTTCCCACCCGAAATTAGACAGAACTTGGTGTTCATATGGCATCGGAACTTTTGCAATCTAGTTGATGGTATAGATCAAGAAGGAAGTGGTGATAACAATAATCCAGAGTCGGAGAGTAACAACTCATACTGTGACGAATCTGCAGGAACCCCCCAAAAAACTTCACCTGAAGATCTCATAGCAATCAAATCCTTGGCCAAGGTATGGTCATCATACCCTATTTGGAATGCCACAAACACTCTGCTACTGGATGATTCTCCGGAAAAATGCCCAATGAAGTACAGAAAGAATGCATTGCATCCTACGCCAATCTGCGGCACTACGACTGATATCGATGGAGGGGCTTATTTTGACAATGATGAAGAAAATCAGAATCGCCAGAGATGTTTCTTCGAGCACCTCGCAAATAATTGGTCTGAGACATCATCCTCAGAGTACTTGTCTTCCTTTCTGAAAGACAACGCAAAGGAATACAATATGGGATGGTGTATGTCAGAAGCTTAACATTGAGTTGTAACGATTAAAAACTGGATACTCCATTTTCCTCAGCGTAACCTTTGTGTGTTTCAAGAAGGACACCAGGAGCATCCCATCCCTTAGATCTCAATGCCCTGGCCAAGTAGTTGACCCTTTTAGCATTCACTCCGAAGTCAAGGTATCCCAACCGGCTGGCACTGCGAACTTGGACGACATTGTCTTCTTTGTTTATCAATGCCAATTCCAAGTCATCTACATATCCATTTTTTAAGCTTTCAAACTGGACATAAATGTACCCTGCTTCGGGATCAAACGTGACGATATCGAATCCACCACCATCAATGTTCGCTTGACCCGGCTCATAAGCTCGGACAACCTCGTATAATTGTTGAAATGCATCCTGTCTCGAGGACAGCTTGCTAGTATCCCATTTGAACGGAGGGATATTGGTATCAGGAGAATCCTCAATCGAATCAGTGGAACAAAAGCAGTTAGGTGCCGCTCCACACTCTTTGAGACCAACGTATTCCGCCCCCGCCATGTCTTTGCGCTTGCCAATCCCAAGATTTTTTGGCTTTGAACCTCTTTGTTTTGGACGATCATCATACTTATCAGATATCTTATTCGGAAATGCATTCGCAGCGTCAGAGCTCAGTACTCCTGCTGCCATAAGTCCCGCTAGCCATGATTTAGCCAACGACTCTCTTCTTGTAAACAAGGGTGCGTCGATGTCCACATGATTTTTTATAGCGCGTAATGTACTGTGGTGTTGAATATTAAGCTGGGTAGTAAAAACGGCAGTGAATGCCGATGATGACAACGCAAAGTTAGCGAGGATGGTTGCAATTAACTTCATGGTGATGATCTTGAGTTATTTGGCGCTGCATATGATTTTTCCATTAAAGATCGTCATTGATGAAAATGGGCTGGATTGGCGCCGCCCCCCTTTTATTGACCTCCAGGATCCTCATATGAGGAAATCCCAATACCATGGTATGCGGTACTTACCCTTTCGTCTCCTTTCGTCTATTTGCCCCCTATTTTTTATCCATACTACGATGTACATAATTCATGATGCGATGTATGCGATGACGGACACCCTTGATACTCATAATGTATTGCAGACTCTCTACTAACACCACAAAAAATAAAGTTAGGGAAGCAGAGGCTGTAGCCACAATAAGGGGAACAAGTCTGGGTTTGCTTGTACTTATTAGATGAATACATCCACGTAGCACAGATGATTGCTATGGCTATCATCAGAGCGGCCTAACTTAATTCCTTGGGCGCAAGGTGCAAGGCAGGCTGGCTATCCCATGATGTCGGTCACGTTTATCCAACGAAAGGCAATCGTTATTGCAGGCCTAGTCCTGTGGGGCATGTTTTTTCATACATTTTTTGCACCAAAGAATCTGTCATGGGTACCGAAGAGCAGCGTCTATGACGACGTTGTACGCCACCCTTCTTACGTTCGAACGCGAGGAGGCAGAGATTGGGCGTCTGAAACTGAGCTAATATCAAGTCCGCTTGAATATGCACATCTTATTATCAACTATCACAAGACTGGACATGAACTGGCGTACTCTCTCCAAGAACTCATCCTTTCTAATTTCCCTGATTTGGAGAGAGGGAACGGAGCTAGGCCAAGGCAACATCCTTCTTCAGCACAAGGATGCACTCATATCGAACTACCACCTGGTAAAATAATTGTGCAAGAGGCGCCACACTTCTTTTGCAATACCAACGATCTCGCAGAGATGCTACTTGCAAATAAAGGTCGTTTTCATCGAGAGGCAGAACAAAGGATCCCCAAACGAGGAATTAAGATTCTTCACTTGGTAAGAGACCCGTTTTCAATGGCAGTAAGCAACTACAACTATCATTCTCAGGATCCGACACCAGAGGGATGGGTTAAAGACAAATCGCGAAACATTTGTGGGGTAAAAGAATTCTTTGGAGATACTCTGCCAGAGCTTCTTCTTCCTACTCTTGTATCTCCCGGCACGGACTTTGATAAGCCACCAATAGTGACCAAGGAGGGTTTCGATAGGCTTTATGACAAGTGCAATCAACTCTTTAGAGCTCAGCCTGGTTTTGAAGGCGAAAGCTACTACTTTCATCTACGCGAGTTAGATCCCTCTCGTGGAATCAAGTTGTCAACACTTCAACAGATGGTAAATGGTGGAGACATTTTTTTGATGGCCAACAACATCATCAAACTGAATCAAATACAGACAATTCAAAATCGAGTCAACAATAGAAACCAGGGAGGCGTCACCATGAAATCAAAATATGATAAGATACAAATTTTGACAATGAATCTGGAAGAGTTCACGCATTTCCCAAGAAAGTCCGCGTTAAAATACCTGAATTTTGTCTACAGCAATGCATTGTCTCGAGAATCGAAAGGGAAAATAGCTACACAATATGAACAGTCCTTCGTTAGTAGAGTCGAGACAGGAGATCTTCACATAACACATGGGAATGATAATGAAGAAATGTTACGTAACTCTTTGCGAAATGATGTGATAGGATTATACTTGAGCAACATTGAAAGTATAGTTTTGGAGGCTCTGGCAGCAGAAAAATAAAAATAGAGACAGAGTAGCATCAGATCTATGTGTATTGGTGGTGGACAATAAGATAAATAATTAAATATGTATTTTAAGGTAAAATTGAAGAAAGAGTTGGCAATGTAGAGCTTTCCACTATGCACAAAATGAGGGAAGTGCCTTGGTTGTCACTTCGCTCTATGGCCTCTTGAAATCAATGACTGATACAACGTTGGACGAGAAACAAGCTGCCACTCTTGTCTCTTCGGTGTTCCATGCAACTTCAAATATATCTCCGTTACCCTTAAAGCTCTTAATATGCGCACCATTACTGACATTCCATATATAAAGCTGACCAGCGAGAGAACCACTGGAAAGGAAGTCTCCCGATGGAGAGAATGCGACTGAATACACAGACTCACGATGGCGAGACAAAACTCGCATACATGAACCATCAGCAACACTCCATAATCGGACGGATCCATCGAATGAGGCCGTGGCTAGCAAGAGAGGCTTACTTGGATTCTTAGAGCCTGGTCCTGTCGGACTCCATTTGACGGTGTATATTT
Source organism: Skeletonema potamos (assembly GCA_036940105.1). Taxonomy (NCBI): domain Eukaryota; phylum Bacillariophyta; class Thalassiosirophyceae; order Thalassiosirales; family Thalassiosiraceae; genus Skeletonema; species Skeletonema potamos. Next base: position 40,699 of record JALLBJ010000049.1, read on the forward strand.
CTTGCTGATGAGACTTGAAATCCCACTTGGGGTCATTTCGCGGAGAGTTAATATCCCAAACCTTGGCGGTGCAATCGTCAGAGCAGGATGCAAGGAGTGTCCCCGACGGATCCCATTTGACAGCATTTACTTCATCGTTATGGCCGGAATATGTCTTGACAGGGCGGGAGAGGCCAACTCGACATATTTGAACAGTCTTATCAGTCGAGCAGGATGCGAATGTCATGTCGTCTTTCCAGTCTACATCTAACGCTGGAGCTAAGTGGAATGAAAACTGTTGCTTGACAAAACCAACATCACCTGTGACATCCCATACTATTGTTGACTTGTCGTATGAGCCAGATAGTAAATAATTGCCACGTTTGTTCCATTTCAGGCTAAAAATGGGGCCTCTATGGCCTTTGAGCGTTTGCAGCAGACCTCCAGAACGCGACCAAACCCTCGCAACACCGTCGTAGGAACCGGTGGCGAGTACTTCCCCGCTAGAGGACCATTCCAATGTTGTGACATCCTTGTTTTTTTTGTCTGTGGTGTCATGTCCATGCGGTAAAAGGATGGAGTGGCTAGTTTTGTCGCTGTTAAGGGTCCAAATGCGTGCCGAGGCATCCCCACTGCCAGTAGCAATTATGTTCGTGAACTTCGGATTCCAGGCGCACATGAAAACTTCAGAGGTATGTTGAGCTAGTTCCATAACATCAGATGGGTCGATAGCTGTCTGCTTGTCTTCCTCCTCTATGATTGTTAGTGCCTCATCATCAATCACTACGTTGTTTCCTCGTTGATCCTGACCTCCTCGCTTCTCACCAGGCATCATCGGCTGATGTTGATGATTTTGCTGCTGTATTTGTAGTTGTTGTTGCTGTTGCAGCTGCTGTCGTTGTCCCGCAGCTGACATCAGCGCAGCAATAGCAGTTGCGCGAGCGGCATCCTCGCTTCCTCCTCCTCCCATGCCAGCCTGCTTTTGCACAGCCTGTTGGCGTTGTGCTAACACAGCTTGGATCTCAGCTCGCTGACGAGCCAATTCGGCCGCCTCGTCGCGAGTGGGATCACTTTGATTTTGAGACGTCTGAGGAACTGATCGATTTACTTGCAGAATTGCTCGCTGCTGCTGCTGTTGTTGTTGTTGTAACGCAACATTCGTATTAACGTGGTTGACTCCTCCTCCTCCTTCAACTTCCATCGGATTTCCTTTGGAAGTTACTTGTTTCTCTTTCTCTTCTTCTTCATTTGCTGCAGCCTTGTTTTTCTTCTTCTTTCTTTTCTTAGGAGTCACTACAGGCTCAACTGCAGCCTCACTCACCTCTAGTGACTCCCTTCCCCCCTTTCTTTGAACTTCATCGAAGGGTTGGTTTACATTCGCCGCGATCTTTCTCCTCTCCTCTTCCAAGGATATGCGTTCTCTCGTAAGCTTTTCTTTCATTTCCATCATAGCCTTGGTGGCCGCCGCAGCCGATGCAGCTGGAACACGAAGTTTGATGGGGGGCTCTTTCCGAGTGAGGGTGTGAAGGGCACGCGGACAGAGGAGGGAAAAGTCGGGACCCATGTAGACAGGCTGACCTTCCGAGTCCTCCACCTTGTGCTTCTTCGCTAAAGGCTCCGCATTAGCCGCAGAGGAATCCCCCGAACGTAATTCTCGCATGACAGTCTCCTCCATTCCTATGTACTGCAGTCCCTTTTGTAGAAACATGACAAGAGCTCCAGGGGGGATAGACGATGAATTCCGCGGACGTGTCCGACCCACAAGTGATTCGTGCGCAAACGAAAAAGCCGAGTGGGCAAAGCCTGACTCCTGCAGATATCTGTAAACGAGGAAATTGACCTCCTCGGCAGTGACGGAAAGTGGGGCGGGGGGTTGATTAAGGGCGGCGAGGTCCGGAGGTCTCAGCGGATGTGATTGCTGGACAGCGTAGGACCGCGATGCCGTCTCTTCCTCCTCGTCACCGCTGAACTCCTCCTCCTCATCATCATCATGATCTGGAGATGGATTTGACCGAAAAGATTTCCCATTGGTGAGAGCGGCGTCTCCCTCGTCGCCGTCGTCAGCGTCCCCATTGATGGATGTAAATACGTCTCCGTTACTTTTCAAATCATCCGTATCCGGTTCTTTCAGCTCGCCTTCTTCCTCCTCATCGTCAGTCTCCATTGGCGTCGAGTGACGAAACGTCTCTTCCTCATCATTCCGCGGCTTCATATCCCCGTCTATGGCCCGTTTGCTCGCCCCAAACATATTACTCACTTAGCAGTCCTGCAGCAGGCACAATGAGTGGCACCGCAAATGAGTGGACCTTTTATGTTATGCACTGTAACTCTCAATAAGCCACTAATCAAATTCAGCAACATTCGATGATGAGAAACACTATCCTATCGTCCAAATGGTTGTATGCGGTTCAAATGACGGCCTCGGCCGCAAACTATTACCTTCAGGGTGCGATAGGGCATAACGTCTGCGCCATGGGGACAGAGCTGCGCGTTGATTTTTTATTTGAAACGCGCGGGCATTCAGGTGGATGGTGTTTGGCCTGTCCACCGACCCACCAAAAAATCAAACCCCCTTCCTCGAATAAACTGCTCAACTACACTCTTCATCTTCAGTGAACTGTTGTTGAAAACATCTCTAATAAAATAATAGTAACGTCTCATTCAATAATAATGTCTCTGGCTGCCTCTCTTGTTCGCAGATGCACCATTCGTGCTGCAGCAAATGCACGCAGTTTACCATCGACGTCGTCATCTGCCACCACCGCAGTGCAACGCCGTTTCATGGGCGGTGGAGGCGGCCAACCCATCTCTCGCTCAATGGAGGCTGAATTATGGCAGGGACATCCGAAAGAGCCAGAGGGGTGGGAGACTACTATATATTTGACTTATGCTGCTTCGGCTGTTATTTTGACATTTGCGCTGGGTTTTGCACCCGATACATCTATCAAGACTGTAAGTGATTTATTATTATACGTTAGTTAATGAGCGTCTTCGCTTTTTTATTGAGAAAGTTGACTAACAATCCTCATGTTCGCTTATTTCAATTATTCCTTACTCCGTAGTGGGCATCAAGTGAAGCACAAGCACGTTTGACCTTGCAAGCTGAGGGTAAACTCGATAAACCAGTGTTTGGAGTTCATTATGACACACCTGAGAATAAATTTGATTTCGAGAGTGAAAATCCCGATAATCCATTTAATGAAGAAGACGATGATGATGAAGATGATGACGATGGTGAGTTTTTTTTGGCACGCATGGCTGTGTAATGATATGTCGGATTTTTATTAACGAATTTCTTCTTTTGAATCTATGCAGATGATGACGAGGAGGAGGAGGAGGAAGAAGAGGATGACGAGTAGCAGCTATGCCATGAATAAAACAGCTGTTGGAATAGATATTCCATATAATAGAAGGGGAAGGGGATAGGAACGAAATTATTAGCTGAAGGGGGGTAGTGATTATGTTTGGATTTGATGCACAAATCCTTCAGTCCTTGGCCTCCACAGTTATCCTGTTTGATTGCTTTAGTTTCAAGGCACACAAACGCGTGTAAAATAAATAGTGTATTGCAAAGAATGTCAGATGTTTCTCCTTAATGCCTTGCACGCAGTGATGACATGTTATTATGATTCTTGGTCTTCACCTGTGCATGGTCAACAACAACAACAAGATCTTGCATGTCAGATGTAACTAATTCTACAGGATAACAGACGATTAGGTAGGGTTAATTACAAAGAGCGCTATTTCATCCACATGACAATGACCAAAACTGTCCTTCAAGAACAAAAGAACCATTTCATGTCTTCACCCAACCTCACGACAAACATTAAATATAGTATGAAGATGTTTCTTTTTCACGCGCAGACAAATTGCCGCTGCAGTATAGAATTTCGCCACCATGCGCACACAAACGAAAAGAGAGATGCCTCTGAACCGGAACTATCACTTGGTATAAGCAAGAAATATCAGATTTAGAACTTCTTCTTGGACTTCGTTGATTTATTGATGAGCGACTTGTGGATGTGTGGAATTACACCTCCACCGGCAATTGTAGCCTTGATAAGTGTGTCAAGTTCCTCATCTCCACGAATAGCAAGCTGCAAGTGACGGGGAGTGATACGCTTCACCTTAAGATCTTTGCAAGCGTTACCGGCCAACTCAAGAACCTCCGCAGTAAGGTACTCCAAAATAGCCGAGGTGTAAACGGCAGCCGTAGCACCAACACGTTGGCTTTGCTGCACAGATCCTTTCAGGAAACGGTGAACACGACCAACGGGGAACTTTAGTGTTAGAAAAGAACAGATCCGTGTTAGTTGGAGCATGTGACGGTGTGGTCTCAAAGAATTTAAATTGTGCACAAAATGTGCTCACCTGCAATCCAGCCTTAGATGAACGAGATTGAGGGGCCTTCTTGGTGGTTGGGGCTTTTCCACCCTTTCCTCCCTTGCCGCCTTTGCCTCCTTTTCCGGACTGTGAGCGAAATTAAATCAAAGAGGTTGTTAGCAAAGGATTATGAAAAATGACGTAATGTCAGATGACATGACAACAAACAACCGGTTGTTCAGGCGGTAGGACCTATATTCTTGCATCATCAACTACCACCGAATTGATTATAGTCTCGACTATGTTCCATAAGCATATCAGCTGCCGCAGCATACCAAAGAGACGTACCATGGTGATAAGATAGATGTGAGTGTATGTTGGGTGGGGTTCACCTGCTTTTTATTATCGTTCGTGAGAGGGATCATGGAGAAGAGAGAACGAAAATCTCGAGGAAAGCGGTTGAAATGCTGCCTGCGCCAGGATTTCAATTGATTTGAAATTTCTCTCTTTTACTTTGTCGTAACATTCTAATTCTGGAATTAGTATTTTTGTGATTTCACTCTTTTATCTCTTCCTCTCTTTGACTTCAATGTTTACATACTTTGTATCGTAGACATCAATACTGAAAATAGGAGTACCTTCTATCTCTCTACTTAGATAATGAGAGTGAGTGTAAAACATCCGCGGTCATCATCGGGGATGTAACTCCTGGGTCATCAACGCTGTCACTTAGACTTTCTGTCGGTCTGAGAGAAAGCAAGGAACACCAACAATACAGTAACACCAAACCATGGTTGTCCCCCTTGGCACCATACGACTTTTTCACACCACTATCAAACCAACAAATAAGAAGGAGGCAGGATTTGTACCATGTCTTCACTCGACGACGAATTAGCTGCAATTGAGGAGGCTGCTAGCTGTAGTCACAAGCACAAGTTGACAAAACAGTCAACAGTTGCATCTTCAAGTTGTGCAGACACAGATACCGATGGAGGAAACACTGCCGGCTTGCCACTCAATGAAAAAGAAAGCTTATCAAATGTCTCAGAAAAAGGAGATATAAAAATAATGAATGGCAATTTAGCTGCATCAACAAAAGCAACGCAACGAAATAGTTTAAGTCTCAATTCTATGGTGCCTAATGCTCTTGCGGGCCTTCAAGACTTGGTTGACACTGATAGTGATGAAGAAGAGCCAAACTCTGAACCATCCCTTCATGTTCCAAATCTAAAGGCAAGCGGAGGACCAGAACACAGGCCGTTGGTTGGAGGCTTTGCAGCTGCTGCTTATGAGGCTGCAAGAGTTGACTTCTACAAAAGGCAAGGTATGAGTGTCAATGGTCACACCCGTCCATCAAGGCCTCCCCGAAGCCGTCCCCGGCATCCATGAAGAGTTGCCGGGTATTTGGTAGGTTTGAACATTTTGACGTCTATTATAGAACTTTGTTACTTTATAAGATCATATTTCGAAAGTCTACAAAACGCGTCCACTTCTTTGGTTTTGACATGGATTCCCAATCAAAATCCAAAGGCACGGCTCCTTTCCTTTTCATTAGTTCCGTTAGCCTTCCGTGCCATAAACACCATCTCTCATCAGGAACAGTGTTCGGACCACACAAATTAAGCATTTCATGCGGGTCGTCTTGCAAGCTGTACATTTCGTATTCCATTATCTTACCATCGCTTGTGAAGTAAACAGAATACTTAATATCATGTGTGCGTATGCATCGTATTTTACCTGGAATACCATGTGGAGCTAATGGCTCATCGAAAGTGAAAAGGATCTCTTCTGTGCTTTTGCAGGTTTTGCTTTCGTTCCGTAAGAAAGGGACGAGAGATGTTCCACGATACTGGAACGCACACCAATCTATGCCCGCTAGATCAGCAATCGTTGGTAAAATGTCAATGGAAGAAACTAGGTTCGGGATGACTCTTGTGGTAGATGTAGAGCTTTTTACATCCCCATCATTAAACCAATGCGTTGGGTAATTTATTACCAAAGGTATACTCATTGTCTCTTCGTAGGATTGCATCCTTTTTTCTCTAAGTTCGATTTGGATACAGCATGAAAGCAATTGAATGTGAAGAAAATATGAAAATCAACAGCAGTGCTGGTGTAAAATGTTTATTACACGCAAATATACTCTTACCTCATCGCGTGAGAAAGACCTAACTCACCATGATCGGCCATTCGTATGATAATAGTATTGTCCATCTGTCCTGTAGCTTTCAATTCGTCCAAGAGTGAACCGATTTCATCATCAACCAATTTGTGTAAGTAGGCATAAAATCTAACATAACGCAATGCATCACTCTTACGCTGCTGGTCATCATCGTTGCTGTTGGAATCAGATAAATCACCAAATACAGGATGCGACCTCATAAGTGATTGAATAGATGGCTTTGACTGCAAATCATCGTTACGATTCGGTGGTAAGTCGATAGGTATCGACTCAAAGTCACGGGGATGATACCCAGTCTCGCGGTAAAACTCTATATCAGAAAGTTTGGAAAAGCGAGATGATGCCCAAACATCATGTGGATTTACAAGGGAGGCAATTAGGCAAAAGGGTTGCGTTCTGCTTCCATCTGTGACAAGCTTTTGCTGTGAGAGAAAGTCAAAAACTGACTCGATTTCAGTTTCTTCTGTTGATTCCTCTCTCTCAGATGAGCATATTTCCGTACCACAATCTACTGACTGCTGCTGTTGCTTTAATAAGACATCAAATTTTCTCTTGTTACCTCTCAAGAACCGTCCATCGTGATTGTATTTCATTCCTCCTCCAAGAGTGTATGAGACAGATAGCGAATGGCCCGCGTCTGGCGGATTCCATTTCGAAGTAGCTCCATAGTCATTCAGTATCGCTGGATCATTTGAGTGACACAAGTGCCATTTACCCTTCCACGATACATTATATCCTCTTGCGTATGCTGATTTTGTATGTTGGGCTGATGATAAGAGTCGTAGAAGATTCGGTCTATGTGATCTTTCATTTGCTGTTGTCAGTATATCCCCATAACTATTTGTACCGCGATCAGACATTGGGTCAAGAACCCCTGGAGTTGTCACAACTCCGTGTTCGGTTGGGTAGGAAGATGTCAACAAAGATGCTCGGCTCGGGGAGCACTCTGTAGTAGCAGTAAAAGCATTAGTGAAAACCGCTGATGATCTGTCGCAACAATCATCGGCGGTTTTGCACCCAATTAGACGATCATAGTGTACTGTTAGGTTTTGCTCCGCCCACTCCTTCGGCCAGTGCTTGTGTGAGCGCTCTTGATCCGTTATGATTACAATAATATTTGGCCGACGATCCATTATTTCTGTGATTAGATGATAATATTATGATACATGATACCTGATATCACAAAAAAGGCGAGACATGCGCAAACACAAAACGAACACAAACCCGCGCGGCGCCGCCCGCCCGACAATCACCCCGCTATTTTATGGGCTTTGAAGGAGGAATACTTAAATACACGCCCGCCACAAACAACATCTACAAGCCCAGATACAATAACGATGCTGAGTCAAATTTCAAGACTGGTGCCAGCGCTCCGCCGAGCTAGAGAAGCTGAAACTTTGCCGCGTCTGTTCAGCGGATTGAATATTACCCTGCGAAACAACACATCAAACCTCATTGGTGCGAAGTCGATTGGTTCTATGGTATCACTGCCGTCGGTTGCGCCCAATATAAAATGTGGAACAAAAATTAACAGTTTGATGATGACACGAAGCGTATTGTCCAACACCAATGTCACTACAAATAATTACAACTTTCTCGGTGTTTCTTCTTTTACCTCACATCAAGTACGTGGATTTGCATCGAAAAAGCATAAGCGTGTGATCAAACTTTCCAAAGGCTTTCGTGGACGAGCCAATCGGTGTTTCCGTGTCGCGATACGACGCCTTGAAAAATCATGGCAGTATGCGTATAGAGATAGGAAGGTGAAGAAACGTGAATTCCGAAAGTTGTGGATACAAAGATTGAATGCAGGTGTGAGGCAGCAGGGGTTATCTTATTCCAAGTTTATTGAAATGGAAGGGCGAAGCGGAGTGAAGTTGGATAGGAAGATTTTAAGTGGGCTTGCGATGTATGAGCCATTTAGTTTTAAGGCGGTCGTTGATGTGGTCAAGAAAATGTCGGCAGAAGGAAAGTAGATAAGCAATCGGAGATAAGAAGGCTAGGGGAACAGTTGGGATGGCCAGTAACTAAATTTGACAACTAATATTGATCTAAAACTATATGTAACAAGATTTGCTCTCAGGCGCTATGATGATGCACGGGTCCGCTTCGAAGGGGATGAATCAGTCAAAAGCTGCCTCTTGACTTTCTTCCCCTTCTCCACTTCTGATATTTTAGCAAGACCCTCTTTTGAGCTCTTGTTCAATGCATTTTCTTCCACAAGAGAACGCAGTGTCGATACGGCTTCGCTTGGGTGAGGTGATGTAGGAGACTTGGTTCCAAGGTCTACCAAGTTGGAAGATTCTTTTGACTGACGTCTACTCTCTTTGCGCTCTCCCACATCTGGAGCTCCCTCCTCTTCCTTGGTGTCTAGCACTTGCTCGTTCAAGCGATGAATCATGTTGATGAACAAGCGCTCGTCTTCATAAAGTCCCGACTTGCCCTCATCAATTAACGATTGGGACACCTCTTCGTACATGCTCTCGATGCGGGTGATCATTTGCATCAACTTAGGGTAATGGGTGAAGTTCGCCTTGTTGACAACGTTCTTCATGAAGGCAATTCTTGTGTTATGACCAGTAACCTTGTCATGCTTCTTCAGAATCTTGGAAAATGAGCAATATGTCATGATAGCATACGTTTCCAATAGTAGCAAATCCTTATATAGACGATACAAACTCTTGGCCATCAAAGACCACTTCTCATTCACCATCAGTGAGTTCGCCTTCTTCATTATCTCAGTGCCCTCCCGTACACGAGCCTCACGAATATCAAACTCCAACAGCGCCTTATCGAAGAAATGTACAGCCTTTTTGAGTTCTGAATTCAGCAGTTTGAAGAAGGCAACCTCTCCCGGGTTGCGGCTCATTTTAGCAGCAGCACGGCGACCATCGGTACGTTTGATGAGGCCCCCCTCCACTTGACTATTTTTGGGGTCGTTTTCGCAGAGATCCATTTCGTGTTGCTCCGTCGGTGAAATATCATTGGCCTCAAACTCGTCATTAACATCATCACCTTCACATGAATGCACTGATGTCGTGTCTGAATCATGGAATTCTTCTCTGACAAGCCCACCCGCGGCTGCGGCTGAGTCTGACGGCACGAGTGATGGCAGCTTTTTCAGAAATTTCTTCAGCATCTTGTAGTTCGTCCAGTAGGGCGCCCATTCTGGATCTGTGATATCAATGATGCGTTGGAGATTGCGACAGAACTTCATATCTGATTATGTCAAAACTATTTGTTATTAGATAGATGCAGTCTTATCAGATATTAATGAAATGCAATCAATCGCTCGAGGGAACAACGATAAATACGTACTTCCTTAGCACAACTCTGCTTCTGATTTTCTCTTTGGATGGGCTTGAAATTGCACTGGTTAGGTCTTGGTAAAAAAGGAGCTAGATTCTAAAATCAAAACAACTCGCTTATTATCTATTGCCCATCATCACCTCGCGGTAAAACATTCAGGAGATTCAACGCTGAATCTTTCATAGTATCGCGTTGAGTTGCCCCCGACTGATGTATGTATGAGCTCATACTTTTAAGGTTTAAATATCAGCCTACTTTTTTTTGTGAGACCGCGAGACGAGTCATTAAAATTTATCGATGCAGAGCGAGGATGGAATTTCAGTACAAACAATATAGTATTACCATTATGGTCGCCGAATTGCGCTTGGAGTGTGCATTTTGGAGGTCAGTTCTCTTTAAGCCATTCTTGCAGCTTGTACCTTGAATGCCAGCTGCCCGGTGATTGGGACCCCCGTGCTCTCCCCATAATGTTTCATAAAATTTGAACCTAAACTTGATAGATGCTGTGATCTGAGATCCATCTGTATTCTATGAAGTTCCTCCTGCAGTGCTTCGTGTGGAGCATCCGACTCTTCTTTCCTCTCCCGCCAGTCATCTCTGCATGCTCGCTGGATTGCCTTGATTATTCTGATGTCAGTGTTACTCTCTATAGCATATTCTATAGCATTCATCTCATTATTATCTTCAAGGTTGAAACTCTTGGGTGCGACTCTCTTGAGCATATCGACAATACACATCATACTCTCTTTACCCGACAAGAGCGATGTGTCTTGATAATTTAGCATGAAGGACTGGCACAAGTGGTGAATAGGCGCCTTGCCATCGTTGTCTTGCATCGATGCCGCGACGGGGTATTCATTAATTAGAAAATCGATAGTATCAGGGGAGGCTCCCCATGCGCATGCGATCTAGAGTAAACAGTATGTGAGTATTTGAGCAAAGCAATAACACACCAAGCATTACATCTTATCGGACTTACATGGATTGGGAATCTACCCAAGGCATCGGCACACTGAAGACTCTCACCAAATGTCTTCGCCACGATGCGCACAGTAGAAGTAGGGGCTTGGAAGCGGCATACGAAATGAACCAAGAGGTCTCTGGTGATGGAATGTCCAACAGCATCATCAATGGGAATTACCGAATCGCCATGTCGCAGCAGCTCCGCAAGCAAACTCCATTGCCTCCGGCAGACGAGCCTCGTGATGGTTGCCTTTCCCGCTGCCGCGATTGACATTCTTTGATTCAATGTAATTCTCTATTGTAGTGCTATCTTTGATTGGCCTGTGGTTAGAAATTGGAGGTCGTCGCATGAACACTTTTGGATCAACCAAATCATCCTAATGCATAAAAATTGCTCTAAGTTACGTAAAGCTTTATTGATGTGTCAGTGCAGAAGAACTGCCGGGCGATAGAAGTGATCGGCCTTTGAGTCCCGGAAGTGACAACATCGTTATTGAAAGCTACATACTTAAGTAGTATGTATTGAAAGTTGTTGGCTTGGCTGAAAGATGTGGTGCGATGGGGCCTGGAACGGTTTTCACAGGGTCACTCGTTCCAATGACCCCTGAGAGAGAGAGAGAGAGAGAGAGAGAGAGAGAGAGAGAGAGAGATGAGAGACAGGCCATCGATGTTCGGAATTTATTCTTGATGCCCCTTTTCCCGAAAAGAATTTCATTTTTGATTTGAAAGCTTTCTACTGTACCTCTACTGAGGAATTTATACTCTCTATAAAAGGTGTCAACTTCCGTCAACTCTCAGACTTGTGTAAAAATGACATCAACTCATTCACACTCACACCATAAAAATAATAATAGGAAGTTGACAGTGCTTTTTCGACAAAATACACACGCAAGCCAAAATAACTATGAGAATCTACGCTCTAATCTGCACCGTCGGTGTCAACATTGCACCCAGCAGTGCCTTTCTATCATTGAGTATGTCGAGATTTTGTCATTAACTTTCATATTATGCAACTCGTCTACGGCTTTGCTTCTAACATCCCCGCCTCACTCAATAAATCTTGCATTTTTGCAGTCAACAAAGTAAATCCGTCACTTACCAAGTACGCCGAAGCGCAAGAGGATATCATGCTCAAGATCCGTCTAGATATTGGTCAGGTGGAGATGAAAGATGGGAACGTGCAGATGACTGGGAATAGGCTTGGCATTGATAACCTCCAACTCCAACTTCGTGGCAAAGACAAAAGTCCTAACATGCATGTAAGCCTTCCTGGCGCTAATGGACCAAACCCTCAACTGAGCTCTGGCCCCAAATCTCTCGTGGTTGTCAACAAAGGCAGTTACGTAGATCTAACAGGCACACACAGCATCAAGTTGGAAGATGGTGCATGGGAGATGGTTTGGAGGAACAATGCCGCCGCAGGAGCGCTCATTTGTGCTTTTAACCTTGCCGAAGAAGTCAAGAGAAACGATGCAGGAATCCCCAGAGGACGATTCTATTTGACGTTTCCTTTGTGGACGTCTGAATCTTTGCAAGACCTACGTGAGAGGAAGGCAAAGGCGGAAGAAAAGGCTGTCGAGGCCATTGAGAGGCACGAGAGTGAAGTTCGTATGATGCAGGAGACTAACAACCCCCTGATGAAAGCGTTGCATTTCCGTAATGCTTGCAAGGCACATGAAGATCTTGATTATTCTGGCTACAGAGTAAGTGTTCATCGATATGAAAGTGTGCTAGAGATTTGACACCTCAATGACAATTATGTTCTCTTAACAACAATGTCTTGCCCTGCAGTCATATCAAAAAATGCCTTTGGAGCGAGACATGATCCACTTGGAGGATAACATTCATCTGTGCAGCTTGGGTACAATTTGGACTAAGAAAGAAGGCTGGTTCGGAGACCATGTCTTGCTTGGATCGGCTCGAGTAACTGACGGAAGAGATGATTTGGCAACAATGGTCAGTAATACGGATAGGAAGCTCGAGCCAGCTCGTAACGATCTTCATCCCTAAACTGCTAAAACATTCTTCTGTGCGTTTGCACGAGGATGGGCAAGAGGGAAAGTCAAGCAGTCAGTGTTCAGTAAACGCACTCGTCAAGAAAACTTCACTCGCAGGCAAGTATTTGTACAACGAGCTGAATGTACAACACACTGAAGAAAAAAAGCGGCCCGAGTTGTATAAAGTATCCCCGAGGCGGCCACTTACCGTGTATTTTGTCAGTATTTTGTCAGAACGTCTTTAGAGATAAATTGTTGTAAACAAAAAGTTAGCGACAGTTATTTTGTTTCGTATCCAATCATTCCAACGGAAACGTGTTGATTGTTCCTAATGTACATCCTCTTTCAACTTTTTTCGTTTTAGGTGGTACAAACACAGGCACATGCTCTTCGTCTTCACTGGCGTCGTCAAATTGTCCATCGTCAATATCTCCAATGAAAATTCCGCTCAAACTCTGGCCCCTGTCAAGAGATATCTCGGACATTGCAAGACTGTGGCCTCTATCAAATATAGGTTCATTAAGGGGTAAACTCTTGATGTTCTGAGAAAAGCTCACGCTCGCAATTCGATTCAGACTGACTCCCCTTGCTAATAGGTCGGCATCCCTAAACCTTTCTGATTTGTGTGCGAAGAGGTCCAATTCTTTATCGTCCACTCCGTTCGATCTAATTTTACTGCGTTTGGAATGCTCCTCAACAATTATCTTGGGCTCAGGCTCATCGCGCTTGCGCTTTGCTGCCACAAACTTAGTGTTGACTTCGTCCTCGTCCGAGTCATCGACTAGACTTGAGTCATTAACTCCAAGTTTTGGCGATGCAGTCTTTGTATGCTCGTTCCTCATCTTTGATGTTCTCTTCTTGGTTTTAGCGCGATTACAGAACTCCCTTTGTGACCTTTCTTCCTCATCCTCAATGTCATCTTCTTTGGCCAAAACTGAATGAGTCATTCCCGGCTGTAGTTGGCTCAAACCTGCGGCCCTACATAAATCGTCCAATGAGGCAGATACTCCCCGCTTCGGAGTAGAAGTTGTAGGTACAGAAACTGTTGTATCATCTCTGAGCGGTTTAAGTTGTTGCGTAGCCACATGATTGAGAGGAGGGGCATCTGCCCTTGGCATGTTGTTTTTCAAGAGTTGTTCAAATGTCATTTGCGCCATCACTGCAGAAACACTTGGTTGCAGTGATGTGAAGCCAAGCCCACCAGTTCGAAATTGTTCTAAATCACTTGGCGGGGCTGGATTAGAAAGCTGACCGCCAAAAGAACTCTCACTTGGAAATGCAGGGTGGGAGAACCGGCCTTGAGAGCTCATCGAGTAGAGATTTGTCGGATCCAACCGTGGCGTTGAACCTAGAAATGGATTGTGCAGCATTGACTGTTGTTGAAGTATTGAAAGCGTGTTTGGTCGCAGCTGTGAGAAAAAATTACCTCCGGCGACCATACTTGCTGTGTTTCCTAGCGCATTGTTTGTAAAAATGTTGTTGCCAGGATAATTTGTTCGAAGTAAATCAGTCATCCGCTGAGACCCATGCGATCCACTGCCAAGTGGAACGACAGTTGGAGCGCTCCAACAAAAATCATCGTTGAGGTTAGTTATTTGTCCTGGTTGATTTCTAATTGCCGATGCAGCTTGGTGCTTCACTTTCAGCCCTGCCCATGCAGATTCCTCGGCGGCTTTCTGTGCCAATTCATTATAAGTCATCATTTTGTGATTCCCGAAATTAAGTTGCGGGTTCGTTTGTAGCAATTGAGTGTCGCTCAATCGATTTTGTACATCATTATTATTGTACTGTCCACTCATTTTCCCAGACATTGTAGTTTGTGGATAAGCCATCTCATACCCTGGATCAGAATGAATTACCTGACTTGATGCTAATGAACTGAATGGATGATATTGTTGCTGCTGTTGTATAAAAGAAAATTGTTGCGAAGAAGTAGCTTGTGGTGAAGAAGCAGTCTGTGGTAAAGAAGCAGCCTGTGGCAAAGGAGCAGCTTGTGGCAAAGGAGCAGCATGTGGTAAAGAAGCAGTTTGTGGTAAAGAAGCTTTTGTGGGCATCGTGCTTCCAGATAGTGTTGCTGTAGGTTGTGTAGATGTTGGACATGGATTCTTTCCTCCCAAGTATTGATGAAACGCCATCATCATTGACACGTTTCCATCTGCATTAGACAATGGCAACCCCCCTTGAGATAATACATGTACAGGGTCTGTTGCTGGCATCTCCACTGCATCAGGTGGGGCGGCATCTTCTGCGTTGAACCCAAGCAGTGTGTCTTTAGAGCTCATCCTCTCCAAACCAATCAAACCATGTTGCAAATCTTGCCCTGTTACATGACTTTCCTTCTCCATGTGTCCTTCCTTGGCCATCTCTGTGCGAATGTCAGGGGCCCCCTCCCTTAACGCCTGCGACGTCTTTTCTGTCGCCTTCTGATCACCTATGTCACACCACAGGCTGTTTGATGGGTCCCTCGCCAAGAATCTCCCCGGTGGGTTCTGCGCCCGAATGGCATGGACGATTGATCTCGCCACAAGAGCCTTCTGCTTCTTCGGCAGTGATAGATATAACCTTTTATTGGCGTTGACAAGCTTACGCCAGTGGGCATTCCCAACATGATGATTTGTTCCGCCGCCACGTCCGCAAAGGACATCCTGGTCGCGATGCTCTTCGATGTCTTTGAGCGGCGTGCCATCAGGCATTTTTAATGCATCGGCTCTGACTGTCAGGAGTCTTTGAGGAGCGTTTGTCCCCATGACGGGTAGGCCCCCACCAGGGCTCATTTTCATTCGATGATAGTATGAAGTGTGTAATACACTTAATAGTAAGTTGTTTCATGAAGTAGACGTCATATGTAGAAGTAGCTGCTACTTTTTTTAGCTACAATACTCTCTCTCTCTAGCTAGACCTATGACACAGAAATTCGACAGAATGACGCGGAGTATAAGAACACCAAGGGATAAGGCCAAGGGCTAATCTATGGGACGGACGGCCGGAGCGATGCTGCGGCTCCCCTCGTTCCCCTTTGGCGTGCCCTGTACAAGCAAAATCCGAAATCTTGAAGATGAATATTTATGTGAATAAATGAAGATGATTGTTATGTTTTACATTAAGTGCTGTGCGCTCATTGACAGGTATGCAAAGTAAAAGGTCCAGAAGACAAATCCGTGCATTTTTGGAATAATTCCATCATGATACAAACCGCTAGCAATAGCAACCATGCAATTAGTTAGCAGGAAGATAAAACCTGTTCTAACTGTTGGCATCGGCGTAACTTGTAAGCCATCTGCCGACATTAAGGATTCTTTCTGCGTCAGCAGTCCGAGACCCAATCCCACGAGCAAATTAAATGAAGGACCTGCAAAACAAGCAGCCATACTTGCATCGCCATCGCCAACGAAATAAGAGCATCGTTACGTCAGCGAACAACATGAATTCACAAGTCGTAGATATGGTAATATGATATTTCTATTTCCTCACCTCATGTCAGCAAGACCCCTTTGAGCCAGTGCTCCATTGGTTGTCCAGTCTCCAACAGAGTTTCCCCATGCTAAAATAGTCATCCCAAGCACGGGAGAAGGGATGCGTAGTAATATACCAATTAGTTCTAGAACATTGACCAAGTGATCACTGATCACATCAATCCAAGTAGCTGCTATCAGAAAGCCATAAAGTGCGACTACTATCCCATACTTTAGAGGCATCACAGTCGCTTTATCACAGAAACGAATGACAGATGCTCCCACAGTAAATGAGATGATAATTGTGATAGTCTTCAATCTTCCGTCGATGCCTGCTTCAAGTTTAGTACTTAGATAATAAAGCACCCAGAGAGGAGAAAATGCAATCGAGAATGCAACCATCGATCGGTTGTATTCTTCTAAACAGGGAATTGGTATTACAAATTTCCGAATGACAATAAACGGAATCTCCATAAGCATGCAATGCCACTCGAAAGTCGACAAAAGCTTGTTGGATATGATATCAACGTGAATTGTCTGGTGAAGGTGTTCGCGTAACTCATTCAAAGTGTCAGACAAAAGGTCGAGCGAACAAGACTGTGACATGGTTTGTTTTGGTGGACATTGATCTTGTGCCACGCCTGTATTAGATAGACTTTTTCGTTTATCTTGTTGAAGCTGATAATGCTTCTCTTGCTGACGCTTTATAACCCTGAGTACCCTCGAAGAATGCATACTACCGGGAGGATCAGGAAGTTCGTTCTTGTCTAACTTCTTTATCGGTGCAAGCTCGACTGCCTGATCTTCTTCGTCATGGCTGGGTGACATGAGAATTTCAGCCTCTATATCATTAGCTTCTTCACCAACGATTTGATCTGTATTGTTGTACCGACGAAGTTCAGAAATCACCACAATTGTGACATATCCGAAGTACAAAAGTAGCATTGTGACGACATGTCGGTAGTGAATTCTTCCCCTCTCAATCATCCAAAAGACGAATCCAGCAGAAATAACATACATAGAAATATCTCGAATTAATTCTTTCCCACACGTGATCCCACCAGCATTGCTGCCTAACATGACAATTCTCCCAACAACAACACTCTGCACAAACATACCACCACCTGTCAATTCTCCAAGGCTTAGTGGGATGCCTTCTTGAGCGTTCGTTTTGATAGCATTCACGACGGCGCTAATATCAGGCGCACCGTTGCCTAGAGCGAGCAATGTTACACCTGCTAATGCAGGGGGGATCTGAAACTCAGAGGACAACATTTCCAAAGCAGGACTGAAGTAGTTTTCCGCGGTTGAGCTGAGGAGTCGGAAGAGGAGCAGAGTCAAAAGTACAAGCCCCGTTGGAAACAGAATGGGAAAGAGAATTTCTAGCAATGGGTAGTTGTTGAGTGACGAAGGGATGGAAGGATCCGTGCAGAAGACTAGTGGAAGTAGGGACTGCATGAGAAATTCGCCATCACACTTATTGGCATAATCACAACGCAGTTCCGTGGTTTCTTGGAGCAAAATTTCGCCGCATGGAGGGAGCTCGTCCTTTCCATTATCTGAAGACTCTTTTTCTACTGTTTCATTCGAAGCGATTGATTGTTCATCTTCTAGTCTTCTGTTGCTATGTCGTCGATTGCGATTTGTTCTTCTTTCTATTACTTCATGGTTATTTAACCCTAACTTGATGACGCGTGTATCGATCAACATTACCATGGTCATAAATAGCATAATGAACAACAGGATGTAGGAAATTCGAACCTTCTTCATCCTCACATGATGCCACGAAACTCTGTCCCTCATCTTATATTATTTGCAGCTGAGAAGTGATCAAAGAGCTACGGCATTATTGCCTACACTCACAAGTCCAACTGCTCGCTGATGATTCTTGCCTACTCATATGGATACGATGTAGTTCAATATTATCTGTAGTCAATTTGTTCTCAGCGATTATCTCTTTTTATTTATTTATCTCTTGATCATCCAGCGTATTTGGACTGCGATGTGTCTATTATTATCTCATGGATGATTCCGGGTGTATCTAATGATGTTTATTCTGCCCGTTGGTTAAAGGGTGGGGAGTGGGTCAAATTTATCTACTACTAAACCAATCTACGTCTAGTCCTACTACACGAGGAGGCAGCCAACACTTCCCATGGAGGATCTTATGCCTGGGATGTGAAAATGTGAAAGGCCTGCAACTGCTAGCCTCGCCCTCGTCTGAAAAGAGGGGAAGAAGAGAGGGGAGAGTGTTCAGTACAGGACATAATTAATGTTCATATGTATGTCTGCGTAAAAATGTAAATACTTTATTCACGATGTAATTACACCGCTTTCTCTATCAACCGCTCTGTTATGATATTATGAACTGATGAGATGAGTGGATCATCCTTCTGTACCACCGCCGGTGTGAATGTGGATAACGCTACACAAAAAATGTGGACGAATATGGTGCTGGCGGCCAGCCCAAATTGGACCTCATCGAGTGTTGAGAATACGTATTACCACTATTCACTTGGAATAGTGGCAATACGTATTCTCAACATCGAGACACAGACTCATTTCGCTGGGCTAGTAGTTGTAGTCATGTGATTGGACAACGTTAATACCTTAGAAAAAGTTCGCAAACGGAGGATCTGGGGCTTCTCTCCTTTGTATTTTGTATGATTGGCTGTTGAACCAAGAGTAAATCTTTTCGTGCATTGTGGATCTTTGTTGCTCTTCTGCGTTGCTATCAACGCTTTCCCAACTGTCTGTATCTTCCTCGTTCTGATCTACATCTGATACATCATCCTCGTCGCATAATTCAACATTGATCCCTTCAAAAATCTCACGAACAAACAAGTTATCTTCTTTGCTGAAAGGTGGCCGAAAAGGCGGAAGTCCGCATTGGCGTTTGTGTCCATCTTGTCGAAGCCGTTTCAAATGATCTTTACAACACACCATTGCGACTTTACATCCACATGCTGTCAAATTCTTCCCTGGTCTGCTCTGTGTCGTTGGCAGCTCAGGCTGACGTGATGCTTCTCCAATCCAGTCACTTGTTCTAGAACTAATTTTCTCCCTATACAGCTGAGCGAGTTGATTTAATTGGCAGTCATTGGACCAACAGCACATTCTCTCGTCATGAAACCATGATCTAGGCAGAAATGAGTTGACAATCTCCACAATGGACGCAGGGACACCATATCGATGCGCACACAATGCTAAAGATGAGATCGCACTTCTGTATGGCAGCGAAAAAGAGAGATGACTCTGAGGAGTCCATGGCTTGTTCCACTCTCTGACAAGCATCATCAGAGAGAAATCATAGCAAGCAACTAAATGAGAGTATTCCATAAAGCCATCTTCATCTTGAATCCATTCGTACTGTTGTGGCGGTTCTTCGTCTTCATCTTCTAGAGGGAAGTTCGAAACGTAATCAAAGAGGAGAGGCTCCGGTTGGATTGGTAAATGACACCAGCAGAGAAAATCTCCATAGCCACAGCCGGATATGTTCAAATCAACGAGATCCCGCCTGAACAATCCTTTGACAAGGTCTTGCACATCCCGTGGCGGTTGGACACCAATTAAGTGCTCCTTACCATTGGTTGCAGGGCTGCGTGAATTGATCAGTGGGTGTGATCTTGCATTTGCGATTGCATTGGCATAACGAAGCGGGTCGATAACACTTCTCAACTCAGAATCAGTGTTGCTGTGATACAGGTAACATGCAAAGGAATCTTTTGTATCAATCTGTCTACCCCCGTATGCTTCAAGGAGACCACGGACAACTAAGCCTCCAAGCTGACGAGTACAAAAATTAGAAGGCAATCGAAGCAATATTCTCTCTCCAATATCCACCAAAATGTTCACGCAGGTGTGAAATGATTGAGATATTATTGCTGCATGAGCATTGGTGCCGCCATCCATGTCTTGCGAAAGAGAATCAAGTCGCATACGATCGGATTTTGCATGCAACCGAACACCACTCAATATCGCAGAGAGGAGATGGACACGAGTAATAGTGGTACTGGGATCGTCGTCGTCATCCCTTTCGTGTCCATCACTGTTCAAGAAATGTAAATTTTGCTTCAGGTAGGCTTTAAGCTGACGAGATTGTCGACTTCCATTATCAAAGGGATTGGCGTCGTTGATATCCAATTCGCGCATAAAGAATGCACATATAGTGCTTGCATGCTGTTCTGACATATTCTCAATTCCATACCCAATGAGAGTAGAAAGTGACGCTAAAAACTCCCACCAATCACCGCAGTAGTGGTTAGGCATGTTGACGCCCACGTCATCGTCGAGAAGATCTCCAGCTTCTTCGTGCTCAATATATGATTCATGGCAATATCCTAACATGTTGACAACCAGTGAATGAATGTGAGCTCAGCGCAACCGACACAAGTTCGTCAGACAGATATTAGTAAACAATTCTTACCATCGCATGATGTGTATCCAAAAGATAACACGGATAACAAACGTCGAAGATATTCTATTCCACTTTCCTCCTCTTCATCAGCATTTGTCAAATTATCAGCACTGCAGCATTTGCAGTCAGCGAGTAGGAGCAACACAGCTCGGGCCAAACGATGATCACTTTGCAATTCCGAAAGCGAATGCATTAATACTTTAAGGTACAAAAACGATGGTGCAGTTGCTTGTGCTATCGGCGAAGAACGTATACCTCTTCGTTCTTTGATGATAGTTTGTTCCCACCATGAAAGGAACGTGAAATTCCTTGCCAAATCCCCGTTGTTGCGTAAATCGGCAGGAGCAGTTGTATCTGCAACATCACCTTTGTTGTCGTCGAAACCTTCCATGCTTGCATCGTCATCACCAAGGCCATAGTCATCCAATAAAGGAGGAAGAGATATATTCGAAGAGGCAACAGGAGTGATTTCTGGCTTTGGGTCCATTAATATATTCCAAAAGCGTGGATTGCGGTGCCGTCTTTGCTCATCGTTATTTATTCGGCGAACAGTTGGCTCCTGCTGCTCATGATTTAGATGAACGTTACTTTCATTTTCATTTGCAAATTGTTGCTGTCTCTCATGAGGCATAATTGCATGTCTAATAGCCCATGCAGAGGTTGGGAGATATTCCATAATCTCCACTTCCATAATCTCTCCCCCATGCGCATCTATTGTTGGAGCTGATTGCTTGCGCCGGTTGCCATTAAGAGATCGGAACGGCAATGGTGCAGGTGATGGCGGAATGATATTTTTATCTGCATAATTTCTATTGCCTTCAAGCCCATCGAAGCAGTCCATCAGTGAATATAGAGCGTTGTGGTAGGGAAAGAGCGTTTCATCCGCAACGACGCCAAATGGGTTAGGTTTATTCGCCGTGCTTTCATATGCATTATTTTCAGCAGCCCACATCGCCTCCACCAAATCAGCACTTCGCTGCAGCTTCCTGCACTCCTCTTGGATCTCAGAGCCTCTCATAGTTTTCAATAATCAATAATGGCTCGTATATGATGTTTAATTGCTCCATGAATTTGCCGAATGAATGAATGCTGGCTCTCGTCGCAAAAATATGAAGGGAGATAAAAGAGTTTCGGTTACAATATTCGATGACAGATGAAGTCACGAGCTGAGTCATGAGTGCCTTCCCATTTTCCACCTGTCAATATGATGTTGTTGTCATGGCGCTGGCGATCTACAATACTTCTATTAGCCTCTATTAGCAGATCTTTCTCATCGTCGCCGCTCATAATATTGTCCACAGAAGTCTTCTGCTATCTAGATCAGCAGCATCTACCTGCTGTCCACTGCTTGCTGTGCTGCGCATAAAAGACATAACTTTCATAGCCCGGCCTTAATGAGTGAAGCTTTGCACACGATATCAATCGATGAAGAAGAGGAAACGATCATACCCTCCTTCGACGAGGACGAACATGATATTGGCGTCGATGATGAAGGATCTGCCTCGTCACTGCTAGCTCAAGCAAATTTGGATGAAAAGGGGCACGGTGATGACCATGCATCATCATCAACAACGGTCAGGACATCTGTGCCATCCACTTCGTCGTCATCTTCACGACCGGGAAGGCGTCATCATCCACCGCCGTCTCTGCCATCTATATCTTCGACGACGAAGGTTCATTCCACAATCTCATCACGACTGAAGGATCATTTTCAGACACAAACGTCAGGCTGGTCTACGTCGACGATTCCAACAATCGCAGCTGATCCGCCTGGGGACGACTTTCAGGAACAGCAACGACAGCAGGAAGAACAAAAAGAGACGAACATTTCACATAATCATAACAGTAATGAACAGCAACAATCAAAACCCATCTCGGCAGCCTCTCTAGTTGTATGCGGCGTAGATGGAACCGTATATACCTTGGACGCATACACGGGACAATTACGGGGAATGTTCGCTTCTGGTCCAGCGTTGGTCTATTCGTCATCAACCTCGAAACAAAGCAATGATGATGCTCAGGGACGCTTATTGCCTTCATTGGATCATGGACGCAATGAAGTTCACAATCACAAGGGTGATGAAGAAAGCAATGCAATTGCAAAAACTTCTCCTCGATGGAGCGATAGGATTATTCCTGGTCTAGATGGCAGATTGTACCGTATGGAGGATGATATTGGTGACGGAGAGTGCGCTGATGATGATGATGATGGTATGTGTAAAGGAGTGCCGAAGAGTATAATGCCACAGTCGGGTTCTCGTCTAAAACTCCTCCCGATAACTTTTATGGATGTTGTTGACTCTCCAATATCCACTTGCCACCCAGGGGATGATCCTGCACAGCAACAACAATGCGGTATCGTGGTGGGATCGAAAAAGACTACAGTATATGCAATCGATCCTAGGACGGGTAAGGTTCAATGGACACAAGATCCACATGGAAGTGGCGGTGGGCGGGGATTTACTACTCATCCTCCTCCAAATAAGTCGCCTCGAGGACTGACGGTGTTGCTTCAGCGAGAGGATTATGCCGTGCGTAATTTGGATACAGATGATGGAAGAGATCTATGGAAATTGGAGTTAGGAAAGTTCTCAGCTTTGGATTTTGATGTAGATGCTCATAATCGAGGTCGCAATCGAGATAGAGATGAGGAGAACGAAATGAAAGAGAGAGAGGAAGACTCTGCGGTTGGTGTTCCTAGACGGGGAACTGCAGCAGGTGCTGCTTCTGCTAACTTGAGTCGGAAGGATGAAAAAATCTCACCAGTACTCGGTGGAACGAGAAAGCGTGGAGCACTTCATGAGCACAAGGAGCATCATCATGGAGGCAAAATGTTTCAAGAAGATGACTTTGATGATCATTCTCATTCTCGAGGACTTCCGTCAATAGCATTTGGAGAGGTGAGCTTTGTATTATTTCTCTTTTCTTCATTGTTTATGTTTTCCTGCGCTCACTTTTGTCAGCATTGATGATATCTCCTCAAATATAACAGGATGGTACGATTCTCATGGCCGCAGACGGAATCAGCGGAGAGCTGCTATGGAAAGTTAAGGTGGAAAGTGTCGTTGCTGCAGTCTATGGTGTTAGCAGGGATAGTACTTGGATCCCTATTGACGTCGTTGATGAGTCTGAAGTATACACTCATGGACACAGTTCTGGTCTGATTGGGATGTCTCCCTCGCCGTCATCGTTGTCCACTAGCAAAAGTGGTGGTCTCATCCCGTACGGAAAACCTGAAGAGTTCTATCGTCTCGGTAGCTATCAAAAAAGTATTTTTGTGACGAAATACGAGGGCCCTCCTATTTATCAAGATAATTTACAGTTTTCGCCTGCTGAGCCTCACAATATTTTCCAAGGAAAGCCTCCCGATTTTTTGTTAGACGGTATCACACCGCGTCAATCACATAGAACAGAACACGGTCTTTATTTGACGTGGTCTATTGTGTATGGTATTGTCGCAGCTTTAATTGCAATGATAGTGCTTGTCAGGGCAAAATACTTGAGACAGAAGCGAAAGTGGGAGAATACACCAAGCCTTGACCCTACCAGAGCACCTAGCGGAAGTGACGATGGTATTGGAAGGGAACGGTCACTGAATTCTGATGGGATTGTGTTGCCGCCTGCAGCTCAGCGCGTAAATGGTTTGGATCGTTTGTGGCGGCCGAGGGATCGTCAACCTGTCGCACGTAGCTTGAGTCTTGGTGCGATGACATCCCCCAGTTGCACTCATGAAAATAAACATTTCATCTCAGTTGTAGGACAACATGATGACAATATTTCCATGCCAATCCTGCACAAAAAGCCAGTCGAAAAATCTTCGGCAACAACGGCCACCAATACTACGAATGCTGAAACGCTTAGTCGTTCGAATACACTTCCGCCCGAGAGTCCTTCAGATAAGGCACTGCAACAGCCCGACAATATCGATGGAATACCGCTGGTGAGATACCCAAGATATATCCAATTCTTAGAGGAGGTTTCGGAACTGTGTTTCGATGTGAAAATGCTCTGGATAGTAGCGAGTATGCTATTAAGAAGATACGCATCAAGTCTCAGCTTGATTTGGACGGGAAGGTTACGAAACACTTCTCACAAAAACTACATCGTGTGTTACGTGAGGTCAAAATATTAGCGTTGTTGGATCATCCCAATATCGTTCGATACTGTAAGTAATGATGCATTGCGCAAAGTGTTCCTGAACTTTTTCTGTAGATTGCTCATTGTACCTTTGATTGTATGTATCCGTCCTGAAAGACACAGCATGGCTAGAAGTGGATGATGGGAGCAAGGATGACGAAGAGACTACTTGTACCCAATCTACTCTTGACAGAAAAACGTCGGGTTTCTTCTCCGGCAGCCTATTAGGATTTGGATCTTCCAAACATTCTTACCAACCTTACAGTCCAAAACGTCCCATTCAACAGCGTTCGACGGGGTTGTTTGGAACCTATATGACAAAATCCAATCCTCTTGGATGGAACAACTTTGGAAGCTTCCGATTGGATGAATCAAAATCTGAAACAGGGATTTCTGAGCAAAACAGCACCACCTCACATGAAGAAGATATTGGGTTTACTTTTGAAAGAAGTAATGATATCACAGCAGAGCAGTCATTTGCTGGTGTGAAACGGTCGCCGAGTGAGCTAATTAAAGAAGTAGTTGATGAAGAAAAGAGTGAGTCTGAGTCTGATGCAGAAGTAAGCAGTGTTGATGAGGAAGAAAGTGCAGATAACGAAAGCAGATCAAGCGAATCAGATTGTGACACATTGATCAAATCGAAGAAAGAAGTCAAACTAGTTGAATTAGGAAAGAATGGAAGCGCTGTAAACACAGATGTAGCTGTAGAAGGAAGACACATCTTATATATTCAAATGCAACTCTGCAGTGTTCGAACTCTAGCAGACTTCCTTGCGAATCATGAAGCACGAATCGGCAGCATCTCTCCCTCGTTGGCGCAGGCCAATCATTATGCGGTTGACATACCCCTTGCTCTTCGATTATTTAAACAAATTTCCAACGGTGTGAAGTATGTTCACAAGCAGGGCCTTATCCATCGAGACTTGAAGCCTCAGAATTGCTTTATTGATGAAGCAGGAAATGTTAAAGTTGGCGACTTTGGCCTCAGCCGTGAAAATTCCAATGCTCATGATGCAATCATTGAGTATGACTCAGATCTAGACGAAGAAGACAATCTAGTCAAACCCATTATTATGGTGGACGCAGAGAATACTGCGGGGGTCGGAACACGAGCTTATGTGTCTCCCGAGCAAATGAGGGGATCAAAATATGACTCCAGTACGGATATTTATTCTCTTGGGATCATACTCTTCGAAATGTGCTATCCCATGTATACTGCCATGGAAAGATATGAACGATTTAGTGATATTAGAAAGGGAACGTTTCCTGCTTATTGGATAAGCTCGGTGAAGAATACCTTCCCCAGCATACACGATCTCCTCGTCCGAATGATGTCAGAATCTTCATCAAAACGACCCTCAGCTGCTGCGGTGTTTGATGAGATTGATTTGTTGCTGAGCGCATACTCCGTGCAATCGTTGGACAAGGCTTGGGGTGAAAAAGGAGCGATTTTGCTTCGCGTCGAGGCAGAGGATCACCCAGGTATATTGTCCGATGCAATGCGATTAATCAAGGAAGCGGCACCGTCGGCAAAGATATTGCAGTACGGACTTCGAGGTCAAGCATCGAAAGCAATTATGGAGTTTGCGCTAGAAGCGCTTAACCCAGAAGAAGACATTGCTGAGAAAATAAGTTCTGCTCTCGTAGGAAATGATATGTCTGTTAGACAAATCTTTGCTAAATAGTATAGAACTTGCTTATAGGTTGCCCCCTGATTCTAAGAATGTACTTGTGTTTGGCCGGGCAGGTTGTCAGACTGATATGCTGTGACCAAGCAAGAACCATTTAAATTGAATTGAATGTAACCTTCAAATTGAATGAAGATTCTGGAGAAGCATGTCCTATCGTACTCAGAAAGAAAAATGACTTATTACGACCCCAATCATCGGGATGCAGACTGGAGTGGTTATGTATCGATTTCTTCTCGAAAGCATGTACACGGACAAAAGCATGGTGAAGAAGATGAGTGGAAGCCAAGTAAGCGCATTGATATTGCACCAAAAAGCAAGGATTCATTGGATTTGATCGGTGGTCCCGTTCCAAAGGACGATCCATCGACACTTTGTCCATGCAATTGGCAATCCGAAGCACAAGCCGCTTCGGCGAAGACAACAGTTGACCAACTGACTGAGACGGGAAGATCGCAGATTCGTTGCAAGAACAAGAGGCACGTGGGCTGGGGCAACAGTCTTGCGAGTCTTAGTGGTGAAGATCCATACTACTATTTACTGAACAATGAAGATGCGCCTTTTGTGAGAAGACAGAAATTTTTACCACTTTCCGACGATCCCAACTTAAACTTGGTCGGATATCGACAAGTCGCCGAGACTTCTCTCTTGGCAAATTTGGGAAAGGATTTATACGCGTCTACTCCATCTTTGGTAGGCAAGCAAAGAACAACTTCATTTACAAGTTATTGAAGGCTTGATCCAAATCAGAAGACTCCTTTCCATACCCTGTTGATGCCATTGACATTGACTTTTGAAGATCTCTAGCCGTCTCTACGATTTGGGTTTGTATTCGTTCTGTCATCACTGCAACGTCGGAATCTTTGTCAGGATCATCCACACTTCCTAACCAGTAAACCACCCCATAAGATGTGAACAGTTCTTCGCCTTTTTTCACTTTTTTCGTTGTTATCGTAGCAAGGATTGGGCTAGGACCGAAAGGTATGTGGCAGCAGTTCTTCGCTTTCTTCGATTGCATGTAATACTGTTCAATACTGTCTTCGTTAGCTGGTGTATTCAGAAGTGAAGCACCATCGTTGATGTAATGTGATGTAAATATACAATCTAATTCTTCGTTTCGATTAGGATTCACATCCAAGTATAATGGTGGAGACATCTCATCTTTACTTTCGTCGAACAATGAAGACAGTAGCGACTGTCTCTGGAAGAGTGGCTGATCTGTTGCATGCAGATATGGTGAATTGCCATGTGGATTAGCTTGAAAATAGAGCTCGTCCTCGTTACTTCCGGCAATGAACATTGACAGATCTTGCATTTCATCGCTATTATCATCTGCAGGGGGCGCGACCAGCTCGTAGCCTAGGGCATGAACGGGATACAACCCGACAATTGTTCCAGCCTTGATGTTCTTGGCTGCAAAGAGTCCTTTGCCAGCATGATCTCCAAGAGAAGAGGGTCCAACTTCTGTTAGTTGTTTCACTTGCTGACGCAATCGTTGAAGTGATGGCGATGATGAAAATACTTGGTCAGATGTTGCTTTGTTTGTGATAATCGATGCTCGACGGAGCCCCTCGCTTAGTAGAGGGAGGAATGGATTGCTTTCAATTGTCGCGGTCATTGTAACTGATGATTCTTCGGATGAGCTGAAAATTGATGTTGATGTGCGAAAGCTATGTCGACTCGGAGTCCATGCAGCTGCGACCACAGGAATCATTAGCATCCTAAGAACGATGGTGGTCGTCATCATCATCATCATTGTTGTTGTGCCACACCAGACTTTTTGCGGCGGCTCGTGGCGATAATATTATTGATAAGCGACCCAGAGATGTGCTCGCGACACACCAACAATAATGCAGCGCAAAGAAAAAAGCAGCGGCAGCAGTGATCGAAGGTGATCGAGCAGTGCGACCGACTTCGGTTTTATTATTAGGTGTAGCTTTATTGATAATTCGCTGAAAAATTTCAATGAAGGGCTGTCTATGACTGAACCAATTAATCGGCTCAAACAGGCTCCAAAATGTTTGTCCCTCCCGTTCTATGGTGCTTAAAAGTCAAAACTGATAGTATTACTTTTATGTCTTTAGCGTGTGCGTTATATCGCTACTGATTCTCGTGGTGCGTTGACTGCACCTTCGGTATGCATGGTAGCTTCTATTCAAAATTGCGTTTTGTGAAAGTAACTGAAGTTTAATTCCCACCACCACCTCTCGGAATACCCATCAGTCCACCCATTCCATTCATTGTCTGTGCTTCAAACAACTGTTGCTCTAACTGACGAATCAGTGCCTCGTTATCGGCAGAGTTGTTAACTCCAGGAGCTGCAGTCTGATCATTGAAAAGGCGGGGATTTGGTAACTCATTGTCGAGCCTTGTTTGCATGATTAATCCCTGATTTATACTTTGGGGGATTGCCCCCGGGGCTCCAACAGGTGGCGGTGCAGACGAATCAGCCTTGTTGAAGAAAGAAATCTGCTGGTTTAGCAGTGCACGGAGATTGGCTGATGAATCAATTCCCAAGCCGCTAACTTGAGTAGCATTTGCGCGCATTTGATGTGCCTGTGTTTCCAAACTAGTTGGATATTGAGTGGTCCAATCTGCGTTCGATGAGCTCGAGTTATATACGCTGCCCTGATCAACCGTCTGAAACCCGGAACTGAAGATGTTGCTTCCAAAACTGTTTGCCTTCGATTGGCCTCCTAGTCCGCTTGAAGGTGCTCCTGTCAAAACTGCTGTATCGCTGGCTGCAGTTGCGTGAGCGTGTTGGAGTTGGGCAAGCATTTGTTGCTGTTCCCGGTATAGTGCTGCATCGTTGAAGCTGTTGTTCGGCATTCGACTGGGCATCATCGGTTGGGTCATTCCTCTTCCCATGCCTTGGAGGCCGTTCAAGGAAATGAGAGAAGGGTGACTTAGGCCTCCCATTAGGCCTGGCCCACCCATCATGAAGGAGTTCATGCCTCCAATGGGGTTCATACTATGTTGAGCAACAACCGTTGCGGCTTTACTACTAACTCCTGTCTTCTTGCGTTTGATGAAGAGTAAGCTTGATATGTCTTCTTTGGCATTTTCGTTGACATATGAGCAAGGAGCCATCTTGCCTTTTCCTGCAATTTTTCGGAAGCCAAAGTAGTTCATTTGGCGTTGCTAAAGAGTTAAGAAATGAAGAAAAAAATCTTATGTCAGTGATTACAGGTGTTGTGAAATTTAAGTCATGTGTGGGAGTGCACACTTACAAAACTTGAATAGTTGGCGTGGCGAAAGTATTTCGGTAAGATGAGCTGCTCTAGCCCCTAAAAGATGAAAGTAGAGAGAAATGATGTAAGCCTACGATATATTCAACAAAAGTCTGGATATAGAATGTAGTAGAGCATGCGTCACCAACTTACCGTTGGATCAATAACAAATATTGAACCCTTACGCCACTCAATAAACTCCTTATTATCATCAGTTAGCATCTTTGTCAGCTGGAACAAGAACTCAGCAACTGGATGGGGCGGTGCGTTCATTTGCAGGACGATCGGCGTCCTACTTTTGTCATCTTGGGGGGCAGGAAGTTTCTCGACATAATCCATCTCTTCCTTCTTCTCGTCAGTACCATTACTTATGCCAGAGCTGCTAGCGCTGACAAATGTAGCAGTCGACGCGCCTGATGACTGCTTCTTGATATTGAGGCCAGTCTCATTGTTGGACGATGATACAACTGAGTTTTCAGTGGAGACGATGTGATGATGGTTCGATGTGTCAAGGCCATCAATTCCAGCGTTTCCATGCCGCATGATGCCCGTCTCCAACTGCAGCGTTGCTTGGTTTGGTGGTGATTCAGACATGATGTTATTTTCTTTGTTAGTTGTGAAGAGAAAGTTGAAAGGGGAACAGTGAGATGGCCGCCTCGTCAAAATATCACGTGAATTTTGTGGCCGTTCGAAGGAACGTCGTCCGAAATGAAAACAATGAAGGGAGGAGGTTCAAAAGTGGCAGTGTCGGGAGGAAGGAGGAAGGGCGTTCCACATCATTCCTCCGTGCACGCAGTCACGAAAAGTAGATTCTGGCCTACGCAATTAAAATCGAGCAAACCCAGATGCAAGCGTTGCTGTCGCTCACGCGGAGATGAACCACGTCGGCAGAGTACACGTCAGGCCAAAGCTACCAGCTCCTACATATGTTGTGTCCACGATGACACGTTACCTAGCCGGAGAACATTCAAATAAGCATTGGCGATTGCGACTCCTTGTCTGCAGAGCGAGAATAATGACTCTTTTCTCTATGTTCTCTTTTCTTCACCGGAAACAAGACTGATGATTGATACATTTACAGCCGGCCAGCTAGCCAGAATAAAATAATAATTCAAGGCTAAATACCTACTTATCGACGACATGGCGGCGGCTGTTAATGGCAGCGTTGCCTCGGGAGGCATTACGCCACCCGAATTAGCAGCCATGCTGCGTAGGTCTGCTGAAATTGTGGAGAGGAGGGATTTTCACCCGCTTCTCTATCAAACGATGAAGGCTCTAACTGCCTACGCAGGAGATTATGCCCACGGCAGCAGCGCTTCTAAATCAGCCACCACTCAAGGTAGTAGTGTTAGTAGTAACACACCGCGCAAGATAGAAGAATCATCATCCGCGATTACCCAGACGAAGGCAAAGTCTGCATTTCATGACGTGCCAGACTCTCTTTTGGATTCATCTGTGAAGCAACCGCAAACTGCTGCTCTTAATAATAATCGGTCATCCGGAGGGGGGGCGGCTGGGGCGGCTCAAAAAATGGGTGCACCTGGAGGTCAATTCTCTTCCGCTGCTGCATCTGCGTCCGGAAAGAGTCAAGACAAGCAGCACAAGGGCGGATTTACCAAGGGACTGAAAGGAATCAGAAAGGGATTTGAAAAGCTTGGTGCGGATTTAATTGGAGATCACCACACCAGTAAAGACTACAATGACGACATTCCATTTGATGAGCAGGCCTGGTGTGAGGAACATTTCACTCGTGGTTGTGCTTGTAAGAGTCGTAAAAATGTGGAAAAGACAAAAGACACATTTTCTGATCAGCCGGAATCATCCCCAGCTAGAGTTAATAATGACTCGGACAAAAAATCAAAGCCCTGTTTCCAACGTCCGATCAATCCCAACTCGAATCTTATTGCCAATGGTTGGATTGATCAACAGCGCAGATCAAAAATGCGTGTTGTTTGGAAGGACGTGCTTGCTTCCCTGGTAGAGGGACGTCGGCCCGGAGAAGAAACCACTCTTTGGATTCAACGCCAGGTGATTGATCCCCAGACAGGGAAAATTACTGGGTTGGAGGCATTGCATCAAATCCCAATGAAATGGCTGGAGGATGTTAATTACGTTGATATCTATGGTGATTATCGCTTTACTCTGAAAGTATACAATTTTGCAGAAGAGTTTTATTTCCGCACACGTGATGAACAGAGTGCACAAAGTTGGGTGATAACACTTCGTAGTGCGAGAGATGCTAGTTTGGAAAACATCGGTCGCATTTCAGATGATGACAAGTGGATGAAGAAAGAGTCTCCTCCAAAGGAAATGGGTTTGGATTCTTTGGAGGGTAATGGCAAAATCCCAATCAATAAGCCATCATCATCTATCGATCCTCCAACAGCTCAAGAAGCCATTGATAACTCTGAAAAAAATGCGGCATCACCTGTTCAGACACAGCAGCAACAGCAAACTAACACCGGAAGAATGAAGATTGCGGAGCTGCGTGCAATTGCTCATGGGGCTGGCTATAACACAAGAGGAATGGAAAGGAAGGATTTGGAGAAAATCGTTGCTAATGTGAATGGTTCTTTCCCCGCGTCGTCCGCATCAGCAGAAGGTTCTGATACACTACGCCATAGCATGCAACACGAAGCTATGATGAGAGATGCTGAAAGGAGACAACGAGAAGAACTTGAGCTAAGAGAGAGAGAAAGGGAGCTGCAAGAACGGGCAGAGATTTTACGACGCGAGCAGCAGGCAGAGCGTGAGAGGAAGGCAGCAGAGCAACGCAGCCAGCAAGAAGCACAGTTGCAACGACAAATGGAAGAAATGAAGCGAAGGCAGGAGGAAGAGCGTTTGAAGCGATTGGCTGAGATTCAAGCTGCTGAAGCGAGACGGAAGCAAGAGGAAGAAAACATGCGAAGGGACCAGCAGCGGTCGCACATACCATCACCTCCGCCATCAACGCACATACCAACACCTCCCTCGTCGGGAGGTGCGCCATTTAATCAGCAACAGCAGAGGACACACATACCGACACCACCCTCCTCCGGAAGTGCGCCATTCCACCACCAACAACAACAACAGCAGTGGGGGCAGCCTCAGCAATACCATCAATGGCAACAACAGCAGCAGCATCCGCAACAACATGCCCAATACCAACAGCAAGCCTACGCTACTCAGCAATCTCAGCAATCTCAAAACCCCCAATTCAATCAAAACGTTCATCACCAAGGAGGTGGCTACCAGCAATCACATTTCCAGCAGCAACAGCCACAGCCACAGCCACAACAACAACAACAACAACAACAACATGCGTCTGATTCAAAATATGCGAAGCAAATGTACGAAAAAAGTGATGAGGAACAATCAGCAGCAAATATACAAATCAAGCGAAGCATCCTCATCAACTGGGCGCTGCTGCCACCAAATCTTAATGCTCTTCGCCCTATAGATCAGCTCATCACATCCATACACACAGCAATGCCCCCTGCGTTTGGAGTGCCGGGTCACAACTATTTCGCTAAATTTACTCCTATTTCTCATTCAGAGTTGGTCGTCAGCGCCGCGATGGGAAATCATCCAGACGAGAATAAGTTGAAAAAGGCTGTTCGCAAAGTTCGAGTATTCCTTCACCCCGACAAGCTTCCTCGTGATTTATCATCTGAACAATCCTTCATGGCACGAATGCTTTGGGATATTACGTCTGACTCGTGGGAAGAATTTCTGAAACACAAGGATGAATTGGACTGGATTCGCAGTTAATGTTGTAGGAGTAGAAAAACTGTCGATAAAGATAAATTTTGTTATGATTTTTCTGGGAAGCAGACGCTCGGTGCCATAATCGCGCTTGGGGAAGAAGGGGTAGGGATATCGTCATCTGTCTGTTTCAGCTGATACAGTTTCAGCTTCCACCATCTCAAGAGCTAGTGACGCTCTTCAGACTAGGAAATTCATCAACTGGAAATGATGAAAGCATTATGTTGCCATCCAGCTGTTTACGAACGTGCTTGAACTCGTATTTTCCTTTTTGATATAATATAGAGGAGATCTTGAAATAAATGCGATGGAAAGGAGGATTAGTCATTCTACTTGTGACGTTGTTGGCCATACCATATGAGGGCTTTCCGACTTTAAATCAGGCTGAGATCTGTGAGGTAGACCAGAATTGATTGGAT
The DNA here is from genome assembly GCA_036940105.1 of Skeletonema potamos. Lineage (NCBI taxonomy): Eukaryota > Bacillariophyta > Thalassiosirophyceae > Thalassiosirales > Thalassiosiraceae > Skeletonema > Skeletonema potamos. The sequence continues at coordinate 74,539 of JALLBJ010000049.1, forward strand.
CGCTGCCTTACATATTTAGAAGGAATTGAAGAAAAGCCGCTACATCGATGATTGATTAAGTATCCCAGATTGCCACCGTGACTCAGATTGAAACTGTTGACAAGAGGTTGATTTAAGCAAAATTACAAGCAGTTCATTTCGATTTCGTTACTTGTCATCTACAACTTTTGCAATAACTGGTACGTCATTAATTGCCTCGTCTTCCTCACTCTCGTCGTCCTCACTCTCGTCGCCTTCAAGGGCGGGTAAGGGAACGTAAGCTATTGCCATTAAAAACAGCCAAGTGAATCCAACGGAAAAAAGAAGAACAGAATAAATGAAACCCTTTAGCTCAGCTTCAGATACCGGCTGGCTGAATGCTTGAAGGATAGTTCTCTTTTGCAGAAGCTGATGATACTCTCCTGGTCCTAAGTGGCCTGCTTGAAGAGTTTGCTCTATGCGGTCCAACTCTAGTCTACAGCAATCCACGCCATGTTCCAATGACATTGCAAACGCGCGATAGTAAACTTCCCCGTAGTTTATGTTTGGCTCTTTCCATATCCCCGTAACTGTGACGATTTTGACGAAAAGAACTAATCCTTTTTGTTTCAGTCGATTTAGTCCTGATGCATTCCCATATGAAGCAAATAAAGCTGCGAAATTGTGAAGCAAGCGAATTGTGAACACATGATTCCCCAGCGGAGAGAAGCCAACATATTTCACCATGAAGTCGCTGAAAGCAGTGGTATCAAGCTCGTCAGTATGTTGCTTGAAAATGGCGATGTCATCAGAATACTTCGATGAATCGTGCACACCAAAAGGTATGAATAGAAACGATGGGAAATGGTCAACGTTAAGAGTGTTGGCAAAGCTGCGAGTTGTAGCAGTTACTTCGAGGTGGGCAAACACTGTGGCTCTTCCGTTTACACTAATCTTCTGTGGGGTAGGGTTCTCGAGTAGCTTGTCACAAAAGAGAAAAGGAGTATTCCTCGTCTCCCCATCGTAGACAATGAGCAGTACGTTGTCTTTGCGTGTCAAGCTGTGTAGGTCGTAATCCTCTCTGATTTGCAAACATTTTTGATTGGCGGATACGGTAGGAGATAAGAAAACGGCAATTATGGCCAACGAACGCAGGAAGCGAGTGTGTCGTCCTGTCATCGGAACATGCAAGTCCTCCTTATCATCTGAGGCTGTGATGTTCTTTGCTCAATTCGAACGCTCTAGACAGAAGATACAATCTACAATGACATGGAAGTATTAGATTGTGTGTGATATGGTAGTGATGGTATTTACCATGCCACAACACACAGTATGGGATGGCATGGAGAAAAAATAATACTACACTGGAAGGAGTTGAGTTGGATCTTATTATGGAGGTTGAGAGGAATCCAGGAGTGAGATCGTCTGAAATGAATAAGATTCCTGCGTAGGACAAGGCGGGAAGAAAGGAAGAGACAAAATCGGTGGCTCGAAATACAGATATTTCTGATAATTTGTCGGGTCATCGATAGTCTACTACGCTCTCATCAATAGTTTGGCAGGGCCAGAAGACGAATTATTAATTTTGAAATGTCGACAATAAAGTGAGTAGCTGCAGACTATAAACAAGATGGATTGAAAATGACCTACATATCTGATGCCGCATTTAATTTGGCTGGTGTGTATGCAACTGCGTCATCACTATTATCAGTTTGCCGTTGCCTCCCCGGCCGGTTTTTCTTTAATTCACATCTGATCATTTGAGTGAGTGTTATCTCGCATGTGCGTCATATCTAACATAATTGCGTGAATACTTTATGATTGTATTCCAACAATTAATACTCGTAGGTATTTCCTCCCCGAGGACGGCGATAACGAGGAGAACCCCAACGTTTTTCTGGCCCCAAAGCCGAGTAGGCCCGGTTATCCTCCGCTGTTAGGTCAAATCAGAGACACATTTCCCCTCCCGGGGAATTATCACTTTCGTTTCAAAACAGCACTTGTGCCAGGAACTGATAGGGATAAACATGCGGTGGCGGTGTGGATGGATTGCGTTGAGGATTCGCAGCCGGTACCAGTGTGGCAAAACTCTATTGTTGCCAAGGTTACGAGGCTTGGGTTAGACGACGATGGATTTGTCGAGAGCGCCCCTGCAGCGGCGGCGGCGTCTAGGGGCAGGACGGATTCGAATGTGTCTGCGACTTCGGTTCATTCTTCTAACCATCCAGTTGCACCAGATATTCACACACAATCTACTCATGATTCTTTACTCGGGTCATTTGATGATCCTCCTGTACCGGCACCAGCTGTGACTACTTCTGCTCGTTCATCGTCGGGTAATTTGTTGGACGTGGACAATCACCTTCCTTCGGCACCTGCTTCGGGAAATAGTTTGCTAGACATGGATGTAGGTGGATATGGCAGAAGTGGTGCCAACACTCCAACTACGGCACATGATGAGCTATTGAATATGTCTGTACCAATGCCATCATCACAACCTCAACAGCAGCAACCAATGCAGCAGCAGGCACCCATGCAGAATCAATTCGGAATGCAATACCCTGCTCCTGGTCACCATCAACAGCAGCAACAACAACGTATGCAACCCGTCACAAACGGAAACAAAACTTCGTTCAACAATTCATTGAATCCTCTTGACAATTTGAAATGGTAAACTCGGTGTGATTTTGATTGTGAGTTGGGAAAACTAAGAATTTTCTTAAAAATGAGATCTTCAAAAATTTTGACTTGTTATTATTCACTAGAAACTTCAATTTGTGAGTTCAAGATGTCCATCATTTCATCTAGCTCTGCTTCAGTGGGTTGACGATCTGTGGTCGTTGCTTGAAACTCCGGCTTGACAGCCTTTCCGTCGGCAGATCGTTTTGTCCTGAAGCCTTCTTCATTATTCTCGTACAATTCTCCTTGGAAACCGACTTCTATATTCCTGACAGCTTTGCTGATATCTTCTATTCCATCTATTTCGCGAAACATTTGTACAAATTGGATTTCTGGTTTACAGTAGGCCACATCTAACTCAGAATCGCCCGGACTCACCCACAACTGTATTTTTCCCCACTTTGGATAGAGCTCAACAGGACGAAGACGTGCAGAGTGCTCTTCAATCATTGGCCAAAGTCGAGCCATTGCTTTCTCTACTGTCACATCGCCTACCCGGGCAATCTTTCCAACGAACCAAAATGTGTCGTCCTCTGGATCTCTGGCATATACATCATTCGTAATGTCCGTTCCTCCGACAGCCTTCATAGACGCGTAATTCTCTCGCTGTTTTTGGAGATTGTACATGTTATATTTCATATCTCGTGGAACGGGTGGCCCACCGATGAATTGCAAATCCTCATCTTCGTCGTCATCAATCAACATATCCCATTTATCTTTTGCAAACAATCCTTTCTCGATCTCGTGAAGTGCACATCTTGTGCTCAGTATTGGGTTGTTGGTGGTGAATGCGTAGACCACCGCGGCGAATGATGCCAACAAGATCATCATCCATACGGACGCAGCAAGAGGACATTTCATCGTTATGGCAAAATAATGTTGGAGCATGAGAGAGAGGTGGAGCTATGGCGGGAGAGGCCGCAATGAGATGAAAAGCACGCTCGTCTGTTATCACCTTTTAATGAGACCATGTGGTTCTGGAGCGTGAGGAGAAGGACGGATGGTTTTCTTCACATCTTTTTGTGGTTTCAGTCAAAAAATAATAATCACTTTCTTCTCTCTTCACTCTTCCATATATATAATCGTGTATCGTGCCTTTGACCGACAACATCATGGACGGCGGATACGAACAGCAACCAACAGGGAGGGGGCGGGCAGCAAAGCGGAGGGTGGCAACAAAGGATACGACGACCACCCCCGATAAGAAACGTCGTGGTGTTTCCCGTGGCGTGCCAAAAGCTCCAGCCGCTCCGCCTTCGATTGACCTCAACACAACACATCCTTCTTTGAACAATTTTACAGCTAATAAGCTTGTCTTATATTTGACTAGTGAAAAACCAGAGGCTGTTACGTGGGCTTTGAATGGACTCCTTCAGGCTACTGCAGATTTCAATGCCAACTACTGTTTGGGGTCATCCGGTGAGAAGATTTTGCTGGCGTTGGTGAAGTTGTTCGATGAAGCCATCGGCTGGGATTACTTTGATGATGAAGTTGGTAAAAATACAGAGGGGATTGGAAAATTACAACCTACCGTGTCGTCTTGGGATTCATCATCCCTCTCGGGAAAATTTCTGAAATGGGAGCAACTCTGTCGAGAAAAACTTGCGTCTCCGCTGGCCTCATCCTCAGATCCAAATCATTTGATTGACTCGGATACTGATGTCCGCATTTTAGACGCCATTGTGACTATATTGAGGAATCTATCATTTGTTTCTCAAAATCTGAGATTGATGGCTTATACGCCGCAAGTGATGAGAGTATTGACCGGCGCTTTGTACTACAGAAGTGGTGGACGTTCTGGGGACGATCGATCTGGGGAAGACGCATCATCTTCGGCGTCGAATAGTGCCAACATGTGTGTGAACGCGATCCATGCACTTATCAATCTAGCACCTTTGATCGATATTACTGGGCGACAGTATTTCATTGATCGTGCATTTTTGGAGTCGGACGCCAAAGAAATTACGTGCACAATTCCAGACCAGCAAGAAGAAGGTGATGGAAGTAACAACGATATTTCCGATCGATTGCCATCGTATGGTATGGCTTCAATCTTAGGGTTTGGAGGAATGGCCCTTGCAAAACAGTATGATAGCAAAGCAGAAACTCTTGATGCTAGTGTTTCAACGTCTGTTATCCTGGAAGTTTCGGGGTCTTTGGTGCAAGCATATCTTGCGCTCTTTCCAGCATTGGCATCCATTTTGAATCCAATTGGTAGCAGCTCCCTCAGTACGTGTTCTTCGGGGTGGCATCGTTCATCAGTGCAAGCTACGCTAGAGCTACTGACAGCTCTGATGGAATATCCTGACAACAATGGAATCTTTGCGAACGTCCCTTCCTCGATGCTTCATCATTTGACTGAATTTCTCTTCATTCCTCGTCTCGGCCCAGATGCTATGGATTACATTGACCCTATCAGCAATACAGTTGTCAGGGTTATGGCGTTGAAATTCATGCGATATGATGCAACCATTGATACTGATATGAGGGATCGAGCCTGTGAAGTCTTGGCTTCTCTAACTGATTTATCTGATCATAGCAAGGTGGCGTTGGGAGGAATAATGTCAAAGTACAAATCTGATATGGAAAATGAACAAGAGGGCACATCATCGGCTGAAGCGATATCTTCGCAACGAATAAATGTTCGACTTTATGATAGTTTGATGTCAATGATTGCTTCTTCATCTAGTAGAGGCGATGGGGGCGAAGTTGCATTGCGTCTACTGTCAAATTTGGCTGCCGTCCCTCAGAATAGAACTGGCATTGTTTACGTGGAAAGAAAGCTTCTTTCACTGGCATGCAAGGACGCAAATATTGCCAGAATCGCATGCAGTGGGATCTTCAATCAATATAGTGATGCATAGTTAACGATTGTTTAGTCATTGGAATTTACATCTACAAACTCAGGAATAGCGCATTTGTTATCATCGATTGCGCTTGTGTTGCATTTGTTGTCTGCTGAAAACACGCTGTCGAACGAAGACTTCGTTACCGCGAGTGCATCCCTACCAGTACTTATGTTGTGTACAGTCAAGTTCCTCACCAAATAATACAGCACCGTTGCATTTTCATTCATAGACCACAAAACATTTGGCATGAGTTGAAGAACGGTAGTGGCGTCTTCAAAATAATCTCTGAAGCATAAGCAGTTAGATTCTGATTCCAATAGGAATGATAATACTTTCTCCCTGATAGTTTCATTCTCGGTGCTTTTGAGAGCGTTCCACCGAAGTGAATCGTTCGTATGAATTACACACTCCCTGCTCGTTTGGTTAGAATCGATGTTCAAATAGCGAAGAGTATGGTTACAACCTATAAGTGCTTGAAGATTTTTCGAGTTATACAACGCAAACGAAATGCATAGTGCGCCGATGGATGAGAATGAGTTTGATCTCAAGCTCAGTTGGCGCAAAGTCGTGTTTAGCTTGAGTGATCTTGAGAGCTTAGTCATGACAAGATCATCTAATGAGTTGCGGCTCATATCTAAGACTTCAAGTGATTTGTTAACAGCAAGTGCCACTACCATTGCTTCGCCCCCTTCTCTGCCCATGTTAGTGCCAGAGAGTTTCAGCTTTTGAATCGTATGATTAAGTTCAAGTGCCAAGGCAACAGAGCAGACTCCTCCATTGCCGAGTGGGTTGTTTGATAAATCGAGTACTGTAATCGATGCATTACTAGCAAGAGCGCAAGCGATCTTTGTTGCCCCAGCATGAGATATTCCGCATCCTCGTAGTATTAGAGAGGATAAGACAGTATTATCGTATAGAATTGAAGCGATTGATGATATTATAGACTGATGCACAGCGACTTCAGATACAATGTGCAGTTTCTTGATGTACTTGTTGTGTTTCAATGAGGAAATGATCATAGATGATGTCTCTCCATTCATCTCTGATTCAATTTGCTGAACTGATGACAAATTTGAAAGATGTAACTCTTCTATGGGAGGGCCGATGTTGTTCTTCGTCATCATCGCTATTGTCTTGGAGCATACCAAATCTAACCTATCAATCGGTAAGTACAGAACTCTTGCAGACAAGTTTGTAAGAAGAGGCAACATCACGTCGCGAATACCACTGCTTGTGAACGTTGAGGAACGCAGGTCCACAGTGTCTATTATACCTCCTTCTGCGCTGAGCAGTTTCATCAGCAGATCAGGGCAGCTGCCCTCTTCTTCTTTGACAACTTCGTCTGCCATGTTTCTTTTCTAAATGGAAGCAGCCATCATGTGGTTTATGCGTCAAGAGTCAAGAGCAACATCTCCCGATTTAGATTCAAATTAAATCATGTGGGGATATACTCCGAACTTCACGCCCAATAGCATGGTGTAAAAGTAGGAGTCATCGCTCTACTTCTCTGGATCTTTGATCTTGCTTTCTCTCAAGTAAGTAATTTCAGTGACAGTGTGATGTTTCTGCTAAAGGGCACCTGCCCTTCTCCATGCCAACTGCAACTCCACTCGCTCCCAGGAAAACTGAAAACTGGGAATGAAAGAGAATGAAAAAAAATAAAAATGTGACAAAATCAATGATGTGTCAGGTGTCAGATACGATAAGAGACGAGATATACTTTTATTGTTGACACAACATCATTGTGTACGGTGTTCTATCTGCAGCAGCAGAGTTGATTAGTTGCCGTTAGTTGCTTGGGTTTTGGGTCTTGGACTTTGGAGTTAAGATTTAGTGATTCCCTTGCGTAGATTATTAGATATGTCAACATCATCAAATCCATCAGGAGCAGGAGCCGTGTCGGGTCAAACATACGGCGCTATTCAAGCATCGACGACGGATCATTGGATGATTAGGCTTCCCAATCGTCTGGCTAGTGCTTGGGAAGAGGCACCAGAGGGAACAGTTTTAGGCACTCTAACTTTCACCAGAGGTGGGACTTGTAATGGCAACAACAGCGGACAGCCAACAGCGAAGCGGCAAAAAAAAAGCGCACCTTCCTCTGCCCCACCATCGTCAAAGATATCAATTACGATTGATCCTGCTTTGGCGGAATCTCAATCGGATTTACCAGTAAGTTATACTCTTGAGGCGATGTCTAAGAAAACAAATGGTGTTATACATCCATTTTCTCGCAATGTCGATGGGGGTGTAACAATCCATGGCCTAGTAAGTCGAACCGCTTCGGCTCAGGTGGCTAGTGCTAGTGGTAGCGATAACGCGAATGCTTCCTCTGATGCCAACATCACTCGCTATCGCAATCTACTTAAGAATCGGTTACTGGATACGTCTGTTAATTCCAAACGATTTGTCCAACCGGGAGGTGTGGATGCTGCCCCACAAGCTTCCAAAGCTGCTATGGCTGCGGCGAGTCTAGGAACTGGATTTGGTGGAAGTGTTGCTCAATTCGGAAAGAAGGTATTGGATGCAAAAGAGCGACAAAGGGGTATTGGGGTGGAGGAAGTTACGGGACCTCCCATCACTGGTGCGGACAATGTAAGATCGAAATTGTTTGAACTATTCGAAAAAAGAGTATTTTGGTCTGTGAAAGAATTGATTATGGCGTCTGGGGGGAGGCTACCTGAGAAAGAGACAAGGGAAGTACTACGTGACATCGCAGATTACCACCGACAGGGAGAGCACAGAAACATGTGGGAGCTGAAAGGAGAGTTTAAGAGCTCTACTGCCGTTCCAAATTCCAACTCATAATAAGCACGACAAACGTTAAGAACAAAATTATCTATTATATTTAGCAATCCAGAAGCGTGCGCTTTGGCAAAATTTTCTACAACGTAGACACGGGTCCGCCATTGACACTCAGTGATAGTTTTCCCGTAGCGCTCAACTCCATCGTAATCTCGAAACTTTTATCCACTGGTAACTTTTCAAGATTGCCCAGCACCTTACTGCTTTTGGCAGCGCCTCCATTCATTTGAACAATGACGATTTTTTCTCCACTACTGTACGTGAAATTTCTAGTTGTATTTGCAGGGAGTGCTTGTCCAATTTCTATAAGTGGAACTGCATTCTCTTCGTCGCCGCTCTTGGCGATCCCAATATTTATAGGACATGTTTTCACTTTTCTTGTAGATGGACTAACGGCTTTGTCTGCACTCCTGCCACCAGATTTAGAATGTGTTTGACAAGAGAGGACAGCAGCGGCATGACGTGCGCATCCAATTGCTACGGCTTCATCTGCTGGAACATCGCCTCGCCCAGCACTTGCATCTGGGAAGAGCTTTGTCCTGATCAGATTCGTTGCTGACGGCATATCACAGACATTTCCAGCCAAAAGAACCACATCAAACTTGACAGTACTTTCTGAAAATGATTGAAGAAGTGTTTCTGCCTTTTTCAACATTCCACTGGCCATCATGTCGAACCTAGGTCGACTGATGGGGACGTTTAAGTCAATACCTTCGTATAAGCCGTCAATACTGACTGCTGTGGTAGGAGCTCTTGACAATGCTCTTACCGCAGACTCGCAAGCAACTTCTAGACGATGGTGAGCTTTAACTGAGTCCAGCACACCACTTACTCTGTTCTTTCGCTCAAACATGGACGCGCAATGTGATACGACAGTATTGACGATTTCTGTACCAGAGCAACTAGTATCCGTAGCATGTTTCACGATTGTGAGAATAGATGAGTGAGGAGAAGTGCGGCGGATATGTGTGGCTGTAAGACCTGATGCTCCCCAATCAACAACCAAAGCATTCATCCAAGTGTCAGGATTGGATGCAGCAAGATCAATTGCATCAGAATTATCTACCTCTGTAAGTCCGTGTGCAATACAAACAGCTGCTGCATCCGTAATTACACCAACTACGATCGATTCAATATCCTTCTTCTTTTGCTTTGAATCGGGACGGGCTTTAAGGGCCTCGCTCACACCTGCCTCGACTGTTTTAACAACGGCAGTCTGCTCTTCTGGCGAGGCACCCACATTCACAGATACAACTGCACGCAGCTTAGAAGGATGTGACGACGATGCATCACAAGCCAAGTCAGCTAAGTGGGCAAAAAATGCAGCAGCAGCGGATGATTTGTGTTCGTCGCCTCCATCAACGGAGCTACTACTCTTCACGAGTTCTCGCACCATAGAAGAAGGATCCTTTGATATGGTCTTTTTCTTGTCGCGTGCCAGAGCTCGACGTGCAGCTTCTCCGAAAACATGACGCGCAACATCCGGATTTTCGTCTTCCGCCCCAGCTACTTTGTCAGATCCCACAAGAGCCAAAGTATACCGAGACCCTTGTGCATTTGAAACAACATTTGGGAGTGGTCTAGTGTCTGTGATGCCCTTCGATGGAACACTATGATGAGAGACATTACCAATAGCAACACGTGCGTGTAAACTTCCAAGATCTATCCCAACTGGTATTAATTCATCTCCACTCATGTTGCTTGGTTGGTGCAGGTTAGACAAAGGTGGTTGGCATTGGCTATGAAGACAACAATGTTTGCCGGTGCTTTGCTCTTGCTCGCCGGAGAAGAAGAAGTGTTTCGTGGTGCTGCCTCGAACGTCTGTCCATGCCCCTCCATTCTCTTCCCTTGTTTTATTTATGCAGTATGGTACCGGTACACAATAAGTACTCTTTTTTTTCCGACAGAATAATAAGAAGTAGGTTGGGAGGCAAAGGAGAACTATGGAGACTATCTACGGCAATGAAGCACAACTTGAGTTAATGGCTTAATGATGTATACTCCTATACAACTCTCTTCACTTCCATCGATTGAACAATCATTATTTACCTGAATCAATTAATTAGAGATACCAAAAAGGTGAATCAGTGGTTGTCCACTGAAAAATTCCATCAAACATGTCATAACAATTCCAACCATCGCGAGTCTTCCATTAAATATCTCACCTTTGCGCATTCTTGAGCTATATGCGAGATTATCATCAAATCCAACTCCACCAACACCTGCGCTCGAGATCTCTAACTGATTACTGACAGGCTCGAGCTCTAAGTTTCCAACATTGTTTGCCACACAAGCCTCTGTGATTGTTTGACTTGGTTCATTGAGCGCATCTGCAACCATATCCGCCATGTCATCGATGAAGGTTGGATCAGTGTTCAATGCTGGAGACCGTCTCCAATTTGTGATTCCACTCTCCAATGCCAACTCTCGGTACTCTATATCAATCTCCTCCAATGTTTCTATGTGTTCACTAACAAAACTAATAGGAACAACAACTAGATTCTTCACACCCTGTTCTCCAAGCGAGGGCAGCACGTCATCAGTGTACGGCCTCAACCATTCCACAGGACCCACACGACTCTGAAAACTCAAATGAACTTTGACGCCATCCCCTTCCGACGGTAGAAGTGCCTTTATCCTTTCAACACAATCTTCAATTTGGGCTTTGTAAGGATCTCCTGCCTCAATGTAAGATGCTGGAACACCATGAGCAGAGAACAAGACATGCTTAGGGATAGGTTGCCCTGCGGATGTGCCCTCTTCTATCTCTTCGGGTGTGAAGGAATCCAACTCCTTTTGAATTAGATTGGCAACTGATTTGACGTAACCAGGCCGATCATACCAAGAGGGAATGACAGTGTGAAACATTTTCTGTGGGCCGTATAAATCAGATTTTTTGGCAAACTCCTCTTGCAGCACACGCAAACTCGAACCAGACGTGGAGATGCTAAATTGAGGGTAAAGTGGCAAAATGACCAATGCATTAATGTCATCTTCTCTAATTTTGGCCAAGGCCTCTTCTGTGAATGGGTACCAATATCTCATCCCAATATATGTCTTTGCATCTATGCCATACCGCTCTTTGAGTGACTTGGTCATAAGATCGGCTTGTGCTCTCGTGTATTGCAAAATGGGCGATCCTCCCCCGATGGAATCGTATGCCTCCCTAGATTTCGGTGCGCGACGTTTGGAAATCAATAGCGCCACTAATGATTGGAGAGGAGCGAGGAATGGAGGGAGTCGGATGATGTCAGGGTCGGCGAAGAGATTGTACAAGAATCCTTCCACGTCTTCACCTGTCTCTGGTCCTCCAAGATTCAGCAAGAGAACGCCGACTTTGGGATCAGAAGAAGACGACAGCGACGGTAATGCTGCAGATCTAAATGATACATCGTTGTCTAAAGTGAGCACAGATGCCGTGTCTAATTTTGTTGTTGTCTTCGAATGTCTGCTCGATCGGCGGATGTTGTCAATGGAGGGATCGGAGGGATAGACCGAAGGTGGCGCCGATGGCGTAAAGCCCAAACCCCAATCTACAGATAATGCTAAGCAGTAAGCTGACAGCGTTCTACGGCGTGTTATTCTCATTTTTTCAGTGTGATGTTGTTGGCCAAGTAGGTTGTCTTTGTTTCATGGTAAGAGCTTGCTTCCGGATAGATGCTTCATTCTTCTGCCAGAATGACGTTTTTTGTTTTCTTGCTTGTGCCTGCGCTACACAAAAAAAGCCCGCGCCCGCCCGCCCCGCAGTGCGAGTAAATAAAGATCCAAAATCATATCCATCGTCGGCGAGCGGAAGCATCAACATTATACTTTGTTGCATTGGACGGATCAGCACAAATGCTTCTCTCTACGTTTGCTCGCGCGGCTACACGCCAGGCCCGCGTCGCCGCTACTGCCGTGGGTGGCATTCGCAATCTCAATCTACACGAGTATCAATCGGCTCAAATCATGAGAGAATCTGGTGTCAACGTCCCCTTCGGCATCCCTGCCCACACTGTCGATGAAGCCGTTAAGGCAGCTGCTGAAATCGGAGACGATCAGGTTGTTATCAAGAGTCAAATTTTGGCCGGTGGACGTGGCCTTGGAAAATTCACCAACGGGCTGCAGGGAGGTGTGCACATCATTGACACAAAGGATGTGAAGGAATATGCCGAGAAGATGCTTGGAGGAACGTTGGTTACTAAGCAATCCGGCCCGGCTGGTAAGCCGGTCAATACAGTGCTGCTTGCCAAGAAAATGGCTTTGGCAAAAGAATTTTACTTTGCCATCTTCATGGACAGAGCTAGCGGTGGGCCACTCATTATTGCCTGTTCCGAGGGTGGAACATCAATTGAAGATCTCGCAGAATCCTCTCCTGAAAAAATTATCAAGGTACCCGTCAATATTACTACTGGACCCACTGATGAGCAAATTGACACAGTTGTGAACGGATTGGGTGTATCTGGAGATAGGGAAAAGGCAAAGGATCAGATTAGGGCATTGTACAATTTATTCATTGATAAGGATTGCACCATGGTAGAGGTGAATCCATTGGCAGAAGATACGGATGGTAACCTCATTGCTGCTGATGCGAAGATCGGATTCGATGACAATGCGGAATTTAGACACAAAGATATATTTGCTCAACGTGATCATACTCAAGAGGATCCTCGTGAGGTTGCCGCGGCAAAGTGGGATCTCAATTATATTGGGCTGGACGGTAACATTGGTTGCATGGTCAACGGTGCAGGACTTGCCATGTCTACGATGGATATTATTTCTCTTAACGGAGGTTCTCCAGCCAACTTCTTGGATGTTGGTGGGGGAGCAAAAGTGGAACAGATCAAGGCAGCATTCGAAATCATAACATCTGATCCTGCCGTGAAGGCGATTTTGGTCAACATCTTTGGTGGCATTATGAAGTGTGATATCATTGCTGAGGGTATCATTGAGGCATCTCGCGAACTGGACCTTAAGGTACCTGTGGTTGTGCGTCTTGAAGGAACCAATGTCGAAAGGGGGAAGAAACTCCTGGAAGAGAGTGGTTTGGATCTCATTACTGCCGACGATTTGGATGATGCAGCCACGAAAGCGGTGGCTGCCATCGCTCAATGAGAATGATAATAGTTCTGAGTGAACATAATTATGATATTCAGAGGGTCGATACTTAGTTGTTGTAGGTAAGGAGTAGAAAGTGGGTTGCCTCTCCACCTATATAGTTCAAACAAACACACCTATACACTTCAATTAGCTCTCATTTACGACCTTGCAAGTGTGTCCGAAGTTTGAATTTGATAGTAACTAGTTTACGTTGACCAGATAGAAGGAGATAATTAGGTAGATAAGCAGACGAATGAAGAGGGTTAATCTCGCACCGTTACGTTATTTACAGACTTCGTGTCTAAGAGGAGGTCATCCGACTTACTTATGGGCTAAACCCCATCTTGCTCTCAGGAAATCCTTTCGGCAATCCAAAAGACCGCATGTTAAAAACAGTATGCCTAGCAGGTCTTTTTTAGTGATATATCTAAACTGATTAAATTTGTATTTATTTATTATTTACTTATCCTGATGGGACGTCAAGATCTCACAAAAACTTCTGTGGAAACTACTTTGTCTGTTCTCCAGGAATGCCAAAACGTTCTCCTAAGAATGAGCTCGCCATTCTTTATGTAGCGCAATGACTCTTCTCTGCCTCGAGGTGTTTCGGAAACCGTGACATGAGCTATGGGGTTGCTTTCATCAGCATTGATTTCTGCCAAGTAGAAGCAACTTCTCTTCACTACTCCACCAGCGCCAGTTCCTCCAAATAATGTAGATACCCCCTCATATACCTCTTCAAAATCACCTAATGGGTACAAGAGTTCTCTACGCGGTGTTCGCCCATCGATATCATATGTCAGTACACTCCACTCTCTTTTGTCGCCATTGTGCTGTTGCCAATCTTGAATATAAGGCTCTTTCGCTTTCTGTGCTGCCTTCTCTTCCGATAGACCCCGTGCAATAAGACCTTCTACCACACCAACGGATCGACTTGCATCGCGAGCCCATCTGCCAGTGAATAATGGCTCTGCGCATCTCTCATCCCATCGTTTCATCACGGGCTGTAATGCCTCTCTCAGCACTCTGTAAGGTTTGGCTTTTTTCTCCCATATGTTTTTGACTACCCAATCTATACTCTCCCATCTCACAGCGGAAAATTCAGGATCCTCACCGTTTAATCCAGACAGTTTACTTATCAGTGATGGCTCACGCTCTAAGGTTGAGTTCGCACAACGAAAGATGACCCAATTCAGCTCTTGGCCTACAAAACCTGCGTTCTCAAGCCAGCCTCCGGTTCCGGTCGTTTTGTATTTACATTTGAGAGGCATAGGTAGCTCACAATCAATGTGTTCAAGTAGGACATGGTCGTTCTTTTTCAGCCCTACTTCTTCGTACAACTCTCTGATCGCAGCTTCGGTGAAGGTTTCTGGCGTTGGTCCACCATCTACTCCGCCCTGCGGTGCTTGCCAAACTCCTGGTTTGCCTATTCTTTCACCGATGAGTAGCTGATTTTTGCTATTGAGGACAGCAGCGCCAGCACATAGTCGCCATTTGAACCCGTCGTCGTCTGTTACAAATTGAGATAGAGGGTGTCTCTCTGAATCAGTAGTTCCGGAAAACAAGGCCGGCATTCTGAACAATAATTGGTTGATGGCTAAAGCTGGTAGGGACGCTGGTCCTGACGGTTTTTGATTATTCATGAAGCAAGCTGGAATCATGAGAAATAAACATGGTCGCCCTACGTTGCAGGGGCAATGCTTTTGCCACCATGAATCATCCAAGCATCATCAAGCATCACATCATGCATGCATTAGACCAAGAAAAAGTTTATTGTGGTACAATACATACTGTTATTGTACTCTGAAGTCGATGTGACATAAGATAAAGTACGTCATCTTCTCCCAATAGTGCGGGCGCGCCATGCAAGAGCATCCAACATCCAACACCATATTATCTAATACAGAGGTGAACTCTCTCCGCTTACATACGAATCTATCAAGAAACAAATAATACACAAGAACAGCCTCTTGCTTAACCTGTGGCTATTGTTCCCTACTACTTACCATCGGCAGCACCATCATATCATCAACGCTTGCAAGACACATAATATGACCATGAAGTCCTGCTGTATTTTCCTCCTTTCCTCATTCTTTGCTTCGTCTGAGGCCTTCGTCCTGTCATCAGCATCATTGAATCCGAAAACACAATTATCAGCGAAGACATCATCCTCAAGAGCCGACTTTATGCGAGATGTTGCCGCAACCTCCATCGCCTCTGTCATAGCTTCTCTTCCGGGTGTGGTAAATGCCGATGATACTGAAGATTTGTCAATGCCAACTGCAGATGAACAAAAGGCACTAGATGTGAGTCTAACTAAGCAATAGCAGCCGTCCAAGCCAACAAAACAACCCTAATTCTCGACGCTACATGTCTCCTTGGAATTGAATTCTGTGTCCAGGGAGCTTGTCCTGGCATCGCCAGGGAAAGGGGACAGCATGCTTCTGCCTGAAAAGGCAATATGGCTGCGCTATACGCTGAGGACCTCCTTTGTTGTGGGGGTGTTTCTCTATCCCAATAGTGCCACATTTGTGCACAAAATCTATGTTCGCTTTTCCTGTCACTAACTAACTTTATTTTTTGTGCTTTTCACAAATATATCTAGGAGGCTGCGTATCAGGAGAAATTACGCAGGAAGGCAGAGTTGCAGAAAATGGCACGAAAACCTATGGGATATGCGGATTCGATGGAAGCAGAAAAGAGGAAGCAGCAGAGTTTGCAAAAGACAAAGGAGGAAAGACGCATAGCTCTTTGTGAAGAGCTTGGAAGAGGGTGCTAATGTAACATTTACAAGACCTTTTTTATTTAATTGTATTGAAAACGTTATGTAGTTTGTTACGCCGCTGCGCGTTAGTTAGTCAGTGACGTCATTCCCTCGCCATTCTGATTCTGTAGAAGCTGAGCTCTCATGCCTTCGTCGAAAAATTTGCTCAGAGAGACATCTTCTGACAGTCCTTTGCGTCTCCTCGTTTTCACAAGGAAATCCCTGGCAAGGCATTTTGGAGGGCTTGGTTCCAGAGGATACAAGACTATGCTCTTATCAAGCGGGTCGCCAGGAACGATTGCCCAGTGATCAAACACAGAGTGTACCATTGCTTGGCCCTGAGTGAAAGTCCGTAAGTCTGTCTCGAACCCAAAACTATCGAGAACAGGGATGAACGCTTTGACACTGAAAAGCGGAGAACCGGGGATTGGCTTGTCGTGTACAACATGACCTCGTCGTTTGGTCAGCACGGGTTGAATTGCATTCACAATTGAACCAGGGCATTGAATTTGAAGCTGATACCATGGCTCCATTAGACGAGGGGTCGCTGTGAGCAAAGCAGAGTGCACTGTCTTTCTGGCTGTTGGTATGATCTGACCACCACCTCTATGGATTCCTTTGTCGGCCAACGCTACGTCAAGAATCTTGATTTTGGTTGAACGTACGGGCTCTTCGCAGAGTGGTCCCTCCCTAGTTGCCCATTGGAATCCTTGAACGATACTTGGTTTGCAAGATTGTAGCAGCGCCTTGTCTACCTCACTAGGTAATGTATCGTCCAGAAGAATATTTGTCCCGTGTGTAGGAGATGATCCAAACGCCCAAACTGAACGTGATGAGAGTAGATCCCAGTCATATTTCGTCTGAAAGAAGCGCCCCAACTTCTTATTGTCCCAGTTTAGATTCACTTTGCCTGCTTCAAGTTTCTCTGCTAAGCCATCGTCCAGTGGCTCGGCAGTAAAAGTTAGCGTGTTTCGCTTATTTGCAGTTTCAGATACGCACTTGATGCTACTAGTTTCCACTACCGTTTCCCGAAATCCAACCACAGGATCGGCAACTTTGACTTCAATGTCTGAGTATACTGTTCTGAGATCATGCATTACGCAATCTAGATATAACTCCCCGGTACCAAAGAGAATGTGTTCGCCACTTTCTTCTACACGAGTGGTTGACATGGGATAAGATTTGGATACTCGACGTAATCCTTCAATCATTTTGGGGAGTTCCGCTGGATTCAACGGCTCGACTGCAAGTTTCATTGTCGCCTCGCCGCCAGCCTGTGGAAATTTGAGCGGAGAAAAGATATGGATTTCACCATCGCCATCATCGCCTCCAAAATTGCTCTTTCCCGCCCCTACAATTGTTGCCGTTTTGTTAATATCTGAGTCCACACCACCAAGAAGAACCCAATTTCCAGCTCTTGCCATCATAACTTCCGTACGGGTTCTTCCGCGAGGTATCCATACAGATGATACCGTTGCGAACGCCATGTCTTCGTCGTCATCGGGAGTATAGGCTTCGCCAAGTACTTTAACACGATCTCCCGGCTTGACACTGCCGGAATATATTCTTCCGAATGCAGAAAATGACTGCCCATCTGGTTCGGCGTAGAGCTTGGCTACATGAATCACAAGAGGGCCATGTGAATCGCACTTGATCATTGATTCAACTGTGCGAGACGATAGAGGACCCGAGTAGCAACGAGCAACCTTCCCTTTGGCTGCTGCTGCGGGAGACGGGACATGTTGTACGATAGTATCCACGAACCCAGTGCTTGTGCCAAAATATTTTCGAAACACAACTCTCATCAAAGGACGCGCTGATGCACGTAGGTGCTCTTTTCCCAGCAATACACCCAAGCTACGGAACGCTTTCTCGACATCCTTTTCTGGCTCTCCCAAACACAGCATGTACATTTTGTAAAGAGGCTCCAGAACGAACTGAACGAAGGTTCGCTTGGGCGACAACCCCGTAACAGGATCAGGAGCACAGTCGTTTGTACGCCGTTGAAATGTTCGAGTTTTGGGATCTAAATACGCATTCCCCCACAGCCGTTTGGCAAACGCTTCCGGTGTCAGGTTTCGACCAAGACCACCATGATTTTTGAACGAACCAAACACATCCTCTTCCTCTTCCACATCGAAATCGAGTTGATCCAAGTACTGCGTGGCAAAACTTTCTAACGAAAAGGCGTACCCATGCATAGATGATGCAAAAATGACATTGCCCCAATCTGGAGCTAGCTTTGGGTATCGTCCGTTGGAGTGATGGCTCACATATGCATTAACAGAGTCAATCACGTTGCGCAATTTATGATACATATCATCTGGGGGTAGCTTCAACTCCAATACAAGTCGATCGATCTTATTAATAATCAAAACCAATGGTAACCCCTCAGAAATTATTTGACGCAGCAACATTTCGGTATGGAGCATTATTCCCTCGATTGCGTCGACGACAAGTGCTGCTCCATCGGCTACGCGGAGAGATGCAACAGATTCATCATGAAAATTGGTATGACCTGGACAGTCAATTGTTGTGAGTGCATATGTCTTTCCACGCGTGTCGGGGAGGCAGAGCGTGATGGGGCAAGATTTGATGGATAATTGACGATCCTGCTCCGATTGTAAAGTATCAGTAGTTCGTGGTCCCCCTCCCCGATGTGCTTCCAACGCCGAACGAGGTCCGTGGATACCAAAACCTTTGGAGAACGGTACTTTGGTTTGTTCAATTAATAAATCAACCAAGGAAGTTTTTCCCGAGTGCAAATGTCCCACGAGAGCGACGCACCGCCTCGTCCGTGTTGTTTCATTCGCCACCAACGACGCAAGATAACGATCCGAAACCAGATCATCTTCCTTCTTGTCTTCCTTTTGAATCATACCATCCCCATAGGCTTCTCTCTCTTCGTTTTCATCTCGCATCAAACTAAAAGTCTTTCTTTTCACTGGTTCCACGATGGGCTCGTCCAAATCCATTGTATCCTCATCTAACACAGCTGTGCGCACTCCTTCACCATAAACCTCCTCAGCGGAGGGATAATGCACCTTATCTTCATGCAAGACAATCGCCGATGCCCCCGGCGCAAGTCCCAGATTATCACCCCCTTCATCATGAAGCACCAGTAGTTGTTCATCACCGTCTTGATTACGTCCACCCCCATCGCGAGAAATATCATCTTCAGACACGTCTGATGCGTCGTCAGGGGCGTCCCGGCCAGCGGAGGAGGCGTCGGATGAGTCATCATCGGATGATGAGTCATCGAGGTCAGGTCCTACGTAATTGCCGAATTCATCGTAGAGGTCTTGATGATCGTTGTCTGCCATGGCTGCTGATAAAAGATAATGTGATCAATGATATTATTATTGATAATAATATTATGATCTCGTTTTCTCGGCTCACTCAAAAGAGGTTTATTTTTGTTTTTGTGGCGCGCGCGCCCCCAGCAAATATCCAGAGATGAGGAGAGGCAGAAAACCCGAGATGAAAGGAAGAAGTAAGTGACATACGCACATCGCACATACCATACACAACAAACTCTGCAACATAATTCACTATCGATGAACATCGATCGATTGATTGATTGATTGACAGGGACGAAACGGGGGAAAAAGTGCAAGCAGCAGCAGCTGACAACAAAACCAAAATAATGATGATGAAGCTATCAGTAATCTTCGTTACCGCCTTTGCTGCCTTAATGGCTACCTCATCAGACGCCCTCAGCAGCATGGCTGACCCCTCCTCCGCCCGATCCATCAACCCAAATAAAGACTTCAAAGGAGGAGCAGGAGTTGGGCGACTTGTATTTGACAATGACGGTAGTAAAGTTGAGGATTGGGAGTGCAAATATGATATGGTCTTGGTGGAGAGAATTCAGGGTAGGCCCAAGACGGATAGTGGATTATTTGTTCCACGAGAAAACTTGCCCAAGTTGCACTTGTGTAGAGTGATTTCCATGGGACCAGGGCGGGAAGAAGAAAATGGTAGAATTGCACCCATGCCAAACATCAAAAGAGGAGATGTAGTTATTGCCAAGAATCCGTGGGGTATTGGACCGAAAGATGAGGAGACAACTGACGGAAAGAAATTAAGTTTCATGAGGAGTCAGGATATTGCAGCTGTGGTTGAAGGAACGTTGCTTGAAGAAAAGTAAATATCCTGTGGGTGGTCGAAAAAACAGTTATTCCAAGATGCAACCGAACCGTGGCTGAACGTACTTAGGGTTGATTGATGATATCAAACAAAATAGATCGAAAACGAGTAATGACTATTGGGCGATAATATGGAAATTAACAAAGTATCTATTTATCACTTTCGTCGCCTGATCCTTTATTGAAAAATGAACTCAGTCTATAGCTATCGCCACTACTACTCCCATCTTCTGATGTTCTTTTCCTCTTTTTCTCTTTCCGTTTTTTTTGCTTGGAAGATTTCTTTCTCTCATCATCATCACTATCATAACTATCAGACCGTGAATGCTTCTTGCGGTCATGTTTGCTGCTCTTTTTACGGTGCTTCTTTCTTTTGTGACTTCTCCTCCCATCGTCGTCACTGCTGTAATCCGAACTATCACTATCACTGGAACGATGTCTCTTCTTCTTCTTTCGCTTCGATGATTTTTTGTCTTCTTTGTGATTCAGTCCTCTATTTAGCCTTTTATCTCTCTCGGCATCCAGCTTTTTTCGGTATTCCTCCATTTTCTTTTGGTCTAATCCTGATATGTTGAGTTTGTCCTCATTATCTTTTTTGTATTGCTCCCACGTCGGCCTGTTCGCATCTGCAAGTTTTTCGGCAATGGTTCTCTCCCCTTGTCCGGCCATTACCCTCATCACTGCCGCCATTTGAGCAGACACTTTTGGCTGTTGTGAAGCAGGCTTTGATTCGCTCATTATTTCTGTTTATACTGTTATGTCATTCTATGCTGTTGTCATCGTGTTGGCTGTTGGCTGTTGGCTTAGATTTGTGAGTGTTACATGTTACATTCAGGTTACATTGTGTGGCGGAGATGTGAGAGTTGCGTAGACGATGTACATAAGTAACATAGTTGTAACATACAATTAGATACAATGTACCTACATACTGGGACAACGACATAAAAAATATGTTGGTGGTACATAGATAAGTACGTTAGATAGTATCTAAAAACCCTACTTATATTATTTCTCTTGGGAGTTCAACAATGACGACGATGGTGGTGGCCTATCGTATGCAAGCGGCAGCATCTGTGATGCTTCTGCTCTTGGCTACGTTCGCAACTGCTCTTGTACTGCCTTCGAGATACAAGACAAACGCGAATAATGGCAGATACGTGAGATGTCGAGAGTGTGTGTTGCCTGCCAGCAGCAAACATGAAATGGACACTGAGTATATAGATGAGGATTTAGATGAATTTATGAAAGAAATGTTTGAGGCTTCTGCTGCAGCGGCATATTCTCGCGACAATGCAGAATCCATGAAAGAGTTATTTCAAACTTCTGCTACCATTGACAAGAAGTCAGAAAACAATGAGGCAGCCGCAGAAGCAGGAGTGGCAGACAATCTTGACTCCTCAAAAAATAATGGAGTTCCTTCCCACTTTATTCAGAGAGAAAGGGCAGTTGGTATTGGAGGAAATGATGGGTTTGTGTACGATGTGAATAAGTTAAAGCGCAATCTTGTTCAAGAATCTGTGAGAGGATATAAGCAAGAGCTGCTAGTGCTTCTGGGGGATGGAAGACAGGTAGTGGATTCTAAAAAAGTTGGGAAACAGAAAAATAATATGATCGTCCCAAAATGGAAGAAAGACCGAGATGATTTGATAGAAGAACGCCTCGCATCTTTGGTGCAGAACAATCCCGTCTCTACGACTACAGATTCAAACCTTTTGGATGGGGATTGGGCATTTGCATTTCAGACGAACTCAGCAAAGACGATTCTCGACACTTCACGTTTCCTTTTGAGTAAAACAAAACGTTTGAATTCAAATCACAACAGTGGTAAAGGTAGTACAATCACAAATGCGAGAGGTGGCCCGTGGCGATTCCGATCTGGGAAAACAGAGAACCCATTTCGTTCCTCTACGCGGCAGGTGTTCTTGGAAAATTTGAGTGATGATGATGATGCACATATCATTGATAGAACAAGCATGCTTGGAGGACTTTTCAAGATTAGTCGTCGCTATGGAGTGTATGGGCTGACCAGAACTTCAATTGACCTTGATTTGATGAGTAGCGAATCTAAGATTTTTGGAATGCCAGTGAAAAGAAAAGACAGGGATGACTTCATAGGTACGAAGTATGGGTCACCATTGGAAATACAAGTATTATATCTTGATAATGATCTATGTGTCTGTACGACAGGGCAAGGTCTAGACGGTCCAGTACATGTTTATACAAAGAGTGACTTGTGGGCAACTACTGGAGCTAAGCGGAAGGTAAGTGTTTGTGCAAAATGGATGATAACGACACACTCCTCATTTTTTATGTTGCTGAGTTCTTTCTTTTTTCCAATTCAACAGATGCGGCTGCTTGTTTCCTGGTTCTTTTCATTGCAATCACCATTGCGAATCCGGCAAAGGTTGTCGAATGCATTCGCGAAAGTAAACAAAAAGTCCCTTAACATAGATGGTTCCGATCTGCAGGCCATCAACATAGGTGAAATAGATATAACCGATGATGGACGAACGGCTGAAGAACCGTCATGGGATGGTGAAGATGACCCCTTTTATCATCTCACACCGGGGGAACGGATGGAAGTTTTGCGAACCATGAGCTTGCAGGATATCTACAAGTCAGCTGTAAATCGTAAAGAACAGAACCAAAAACAAAAAAGGCGATTTGGTAGTAGCCGCAAGGGAGCATTTAAGAGACCAGATAACAAATAATCACTACATTTACTTCCAGATTTCAGTGGTACATCCTTCATGGTGAGGGGTAGCATGTTATCTACCCAATGTTTCTACCCAAAGTGACTATTTTTGGTTGTCCATTTTTTTTTAAGTTAATGAAGCATCTACCCAAGGGAATAATCTACCCAACTTAGTCTCTTCTGACATCAAACACTGCAGCAAGCATTCTTACCATGGTGTAGGACACCTTGTTGCACAGTCACTGATAGCACGCCCGCAATCGCGAGGCCAGGTGATAAGTTTCTCGAGAAAATCAGTGATATCCTTGACAAATGAGAAGCATCCTTCGAAGGGCTGAGAGGATGAAGATGAAAGAGGAAGGTAAAAGTAAGCATGTGTTGTGAGAATTTTATTCCTCATCACGAAAAAGAAACAAAAGTATTTAAAGGAAGCAAAACTGCTCACCTGAAGAAGAAGCCACATGCCGCAGCAGAATGCTGCGACCGGCCATGCCAAACACACAAGCATGACTATCCAGATGACAGCGAAAACGGGGCTAAAGGATTGAGAAAAAGGGTAAGACATGTACTCGTCCACATCACAAAAAATAACGACCAAAGAAGCACAGAAGCAACTCACTTTTTTGCCATGTTGTAGATGATTGTTGAGAAGTAGAGCCTGCAATGAAAACTAAAATCTAAAATGAAACGCTGATAAAAAAAATCCCAATACCGCTGATCTTGTGCAGCAATAAGCAGCATTTCATTTGGCGATCGCGTGCCAAGAAAATGCCAAAAAAAAAAAAAAAAGAAGGGGGATGGTGGCGGAGGGAAAGAGAGAAGTGAGATAAAATCTTCTTCTCATCACTCGCTTTCATCTCATAATTTCGGTGTATGTATTGTAGTTGGTATTGAGTTCTGTGGCGGCCTTTCCACGATGTCGGTTCAAGAAGCCATCATGAGATATTACTGCTACCTGCTGCTTCTTCTTGCAGCAGCGGCTCTTGCTACAGCTGTAAAAGGGGACGATTCAGAACAATGCGGCGTGTATATTGCCGAGTCTTCAACTGGTCACGTCTTGGGTTCGTTCGCAGGCAAAAGTTACCAGAAAGACGAACTCATTGGATCAAGCGACGCCATTGTCCAGGCTTTTGACCTTCGTTATCACAATAGTCACAAAGATGACGAGTTCACTGTCATGCTCGAGAACTTTCTTGCAACGTGTTGGTCGGCGGATTCGAATGGGGGCGGCAATGAGGCGGATGAAGTCATTTCAGCAGTTGGAGGACCGTGCTTCAGCAGCTCGGGTCACGTGGGTATGATCAACGCAGTTATCTATCAGCCTGCTACCTTACTTAAGACAGATACTGACCTTCTTGCTTCTGGCTTCGATGAGACCACCTCCCCTGGGAGAGGAGCATTTACTCTTCATCACAATCTTACGTTGATTGCGGTGGACAAAATCACAGCTGGGTCTGAGATCTTTCTTGACTTTGGGGCGGAGTACAGTGGGTATGATGACACTACCAAGCCAAACATCGATGATTACCGAAAAATGGACCAAGCTATTGAAAAGATGCTGGAATTTTTTAACAAGCATGCTTCAAACATTGGAGAAAAGGCAGCGGATGAGGTTTACCAATTCATGAAAAATGATGTATTGGATTTAACTGCTGAGGCACGCGCACCTGCTGCTCGCTCACTCCTTCCGCCAACATACCATGGATTAAAAGAAATCATTGACAGTGGTGGATCTGCACTGTACTCCTATCCAAGTGTTGTTAAGGATGTTGATTGGTTGAAGAATAACGCTTATTGTCAGGACAACCTTGTTGTTGGGGTGAGTCAGATTGAGCACGCAGGACGTGGGGCATTTGCCAAAAGAGAAATGAAAAAGGGTGAAGTCGTTGCACCGATACCATTAGTAGCGCTCGCCCATGGCAGAGATGCGCTCACCATGACAGAATATTTGAATGAAAATGGTGAAGTGGTTGATTCGGACGAGGACGGAGTCACGAAGAAAGTAAAAACACAGCTATTGTTGAATTACATGTTTGAGCATCCCCAATCATCGGTTCTTTTCTTCCCTGCTGGACCGCTTGTGCCATACGTCAATCATGGTGGTAAAGAAGCCAACGTCAAAATGATATTCAGCACTAAACCTTGGAGTAACGTCAAGGAGGCTCAAAAACTCGACGCTGGGTCGCTTAGCGAAGTTGGCGCAGTCGATATGATATTGGAATTGGTTGCAACTCGCCCCATCAAAAAAGGAGAGGAGGTTTTACTTGATTATGGAGAAAGCTGGGTGAAGGCTTGGAAGAAACATACAGATGAGTGGAGGAAAAACATGAAGAAAGTGACATCTAAATCTGCAATGGTATTGAACGAAATGTACCATAGTACTGAAAAGGCTGCACCCTTTCCCTCGCCTTCGGAAGGCGCCCGTGGCTTTGGCAATGAAAATGTTGCTCTTCAATGTTTCGTCTTGTATGATGAAGATAAAGTTGAACGTCGGCGTAATGAAGACGGAACTAGGACCAAAGTTTATCCATGGATCCCACATCCTGCTGACGCAAACCGGCTCAAGACTGATATTGCAATCCGATCAATCAATCGCGGAGGGTGTAGTATTGTGGAACGATCTGGAGATGAGGCATCCGGCTACAAATATGTCGTTCAGCCACAACGTGAGTCACAAATTTTGGTAAAGAATGTGCCTCACAGTGCAATCCGATTCGTCGATTTACCGTACAAGAGCCCACATCATGATGAGACCGCGTTTCGTCATGCAATTGGATTCCCTGATGCCATTTTCCCTGCTGCGTGGAAGGATCTGCCCGATCCCGTTTTAGATAGAGATGAACTCTAGCTTTTCAGTTGTATGACATATTATTAGTTTTCAGTTACGCTTCGCCTATCTAAGTACAAATCGAGGCCGCAAAAGTGCTCCTAATCCTCACTGACTGAAACGATAGGGTATTTCTTAACTGCCTCTTCCCATGTGAGTCTGTTGTGGACGAAGTCAAATACAACCCTCGTCACATCTGCCTTTGGTAACCGAATTTGAATGGTCGAGTCACGCTCACGGAGAGTAACAGTGCCATCGGTGAGAGTGTCGAAGTCAACAGTTACTGCGAATGGAACACCAACCTCGTCGGCCCTAGAATACCTTCTTCCAAGTGATGCGGTTGATTTGTCAACACGTGTTGCCAAGTCGCTGTCCATAAGCTCTGCTGCAATTTCATCAACGACGGCATTGACTTCATTTCCGCTACTGATGGGCAAGACAGCACACTTCTGCGGTGCAACTGCGGGTTTGAACCTCATCACACACCTCTGCTCATCTGCATCACGCTGATAGAAGGAATGCTCAAGCAAGGAGTACAAAATTCTTCCCATTCCGAAAGATGGCTCAATAACCGAAGGCGTGAATTTGATCTCGTGAACTTTCTTTGTTGTCTTTGTCCAAGTTACCATGTCTTTTGTAATTTCAAAGCCATCCACTGTTGTTTTTCCCTCTGTTTCCAACGCCGTAGCAATTGGTTCAAAGTCAGCCCAATTCTCGGCCAGAGCCTCCAATGCACCTGCAACCACACGTTGGTCTGTCTTGAATGTTTTTCCCAGGGCTTTACGATCGAACTTTAGCTTAGCCATTTCGACTTCCATGGCTTCGTCGAGCTTCAACGTTGCTACCATCGGTGTTTTGGTGGCTTTACCGTGAACATCCAAATCATAGCAGGCGCGGTCAGCATGACCAACACACTCCACCCATCCATAAGAGCTTTTGATTTCAAGATCCCAGCAGTCACATGCGTAATGTGCCATTTCGGTAGTTAAGTGCTGACGAAAGCGCAGGCGTGCTGGATCCATACCAATTCGTTCCATGAAGAGTTGCGTTCTAGCCATGAAGTAGGCAAGTGTTTCGTTGTTGACTAGTCCAGATGATACAGCATCTCCGATGGCGACGGTCTTTGTCTTTCCAGATCCAAGTTGGTCATCGCGTCCAAAGAGAACAAGTTCCTTGCTCGCAACAGAGGCGAAGTTTGGATGAGACTTGTCACTAGGATTGACAAAGTGTTCTATTTCTGCCATGCAAAATTCTCTGACTCGAAGGAGGCCAGATCGTGGTGCTATTTCTGTCGTAGCGAAAGAAGCATGCAGCTAATGAGGCTTGACGATCACACAAAAGATTTCATAGTGAAGATTCGATGTTTTCTGACTACTTACCATTTCTGAAACCAAGACCAATCTGAGCAGCTGCAAAAGGCATTTTTTGTGAATTAGCATCTAACAAACGTCTGAAATTGACAAACAATCCCTGCGCTGTCTCCGGTCTCAGATAACCCACAGAAGTTCCCTCCGGACCAATACTTGTCTTGAACATGAGGTTGAATGGAAATGATGCTCCATACGGTTCACCGCTGGGTGCCTTGCATCCATACTTGGTAAGCTGTTCATCCAGTTCCGCTGGAGAAAATGCATCCGCCTGAATTTGTATGCGTTTGTGCTCCTCTCGTTCCTCAACCGGCATGTCAGGATTGGCTTCAATCAATTCATCAATTGCATCTTCCAACAACTTATCGGCACGGAAACATTCACCGCTCACTGGGTCTTTCACCATAAGATCAGTGAAGCGGTCTACGTGGCCAGAAGTTTTCAACACTATCTCCGGGGTCAAGCATGTACATTCCATTTCCAACATAGATTCTGTAAGGACAAAGTGTTTGCGCCACACGTCGACCATAGCAGCCTTGAGAGCACACGCCGGTGGACCCAAGTCGAACAATCCTTTCACACCTCCATGGATCTCAAAACTGGGAACAATGAACATTTTTCGTAGTATCATCTCATCAAAGACTTTGCGGTTAAATTGTTTGGTGGGGTCCAGCGCCTCCTTCTGTTGGCGGAGAGATTCAGCGCTGATTTTGAGCTTCTTCAGCTCATCGACAGCTGAGGCGATTTCATCAGCGTTGGATGACGAGGCCTTTTTGAGTGCACGGACGGCGGAGCCCTGCTTGGTAATTTGAGCGTTGATGGCATCAAGCTCGTCTTGAAGGGCGGCTAGGTCTTGGGCAGATCCAGAAGAGGCCGACATGGTTGTTTGGGGTGGTCGGTGCGACTGTGTTGGAAGTTGTGACGATAATTAAGTGGGAGAGGCCAGCGGGCGGCCACGAGGAAGAAGGCAGGAGCAGGACAGAAGCTGAAGCAGGGACAGACCGCGCGACGCCAGCAGACGATGGGGAGAGGAGGAAAGGTTAAATGATAGTAATAGTGTTTTAAGATATACTAACTCATTGTCATCTCTGAATTTGTTGAGGGAAAAGAATGTTAGGGAACTTCCTCGATACTACAACGAATTCGTCAAACGTTATAGTGCCCTCATTTCGTTTGTCACATTGGGCAATGATTGTCTCAGCCTTGCGGGTTACTTCGGCTTCTGTTTTGGCCATATGATTTGCTCTTAGAATTAAGACTAATTCGTGATGAGTGATTGATCCCGTGCTGTCCTCGTCACATAGCATGAAGGCGAATTTCATTCTGATGTTGTGAGTGTGAATCAACAAGTTAGATAGTCAATAACAAGGCGGCAGGGGGGCAGTGCACAGCATCAAATGATTCACTTACTTGTCGTCTTTTCCAGCCCCAGTAAAGTTAGCAAGCGCGATAAGCATTTCTTTTGCATCGATCTGGCCTGACTGATCATAGTCATACAATTTAAATACCGCCTCGCATTGTATGCTCGGCTCCAGCTGCAAGATTTCGCAAAATTCCGCATAGTCCATGATACCAGACTTCTTCTTATCAAGGACTTGAAACCGACGGTAAGCCCGCTTGATGGACTCAGGTTTGAGGTAGTTATCTCTAGCGAATTCGTCCAGTGCCTTTCGTTTTGCATTTCGAGCCTTAATGATCTCTGGACCGGACTGTGGACTCATGCTCTCTTTCCCACCCTTGTCGCCACTCAATTTCAGACTTGATTTACCTCCTAGAATAGAATGGCGAACGGCGGCGCCTAAACCTACGGGGGGGTCTCTTCCACCAGTTACCATTCTAAAAAATTCTTCGAATGCTACCTGCCCGTCACCATTCTTGTCAACCATGCGGATCATTTCGTCAACCTCTTCGTCGGTGGGTCTCTCTCCGATCGTAATCAGCACATGTCTTATTTCTGCCGCACCAACGTAGTTGTTCTTGTCAAGATCAAACGCTCGAAATGCCTCGACGATTTCGTCCTCTGTGAACTCTTCTCCTTGTAACTCCTCATTGTCATTGTTTCCTTTTCCTCTACTTGCGAGACCGAGTGGAGTTGAGGATGGAGTTTTTGCTGCCGACCATCGATCCGCTTTGTCGGGAGGATACGTGCCATGCCGGTAAAACAACGCAGATATCCACAGCTGTCCAGCATAGTTGTTTGATTTATCCAAAAGCTCAACGTTGCCTTCGTAGCTCCTTAGGGCAATCCAGTCCAGTATCCCTACGCGTGCACATCCCATGAACTTGTCATCTCCTATGACTTCCTTGTCAATTACCTCCAACTCTAGGTCACTCTCTGTTGTAATGTCAAACTCAAAATCTTCCTTCCATTCAGGATTCTTGCCACCATTTTTATGTGGATGTGTTGTGAATTCTTTGTCACCCAGTTTTAACTTGACGAACGGATTAGCTCGTCCAAAAACTCCTTGACCTGCTTTGAGGTTTACTCCCTTGATAATTGTAACGATAAGCTTTCCAAATGGATTGTTTGGTTGTGGTGTCACGGATGGTGCATGTGATGATAGATGGGGTGGTGGTTTGCCTAAAGGAGATGGATGTATTGGCTTGTTGTTCATTATCAAAGGCTCTGTTGATATGTCACTACTTGATTGGTCATTCTGGTTAGCTCGTATCGGAGTCATCTGCGGTATCAAGCTTTGGTATGTTGGCGCTGATGGTTGAGGATAAAGACCTGATGACGGCGGATCAATGCTTTCTGTGTGTTTTGTTAATTAACGTGCATGAAGGAACAAAAATGATGATCAGTCGTGCTCTGTGTTCGTTGGCGACAATTGAATTCATCCTTGCACATCGCACTACGTACTCTGTGAAAAGGATGGTCGTCCGAGATAACGGCCGGGAGGCTGACCTCCTGGAGGACCTGGTCCCAAACGCATCGAAATTCTTGGTGGTGGACCTCGAGGAGGCGGGCCTCTTGGTGGTGCGGGCGCATCCGATGGTTGTCGCCCAGGGACTGAGTGGCAAGTTCAGGGTCGTGATGTTTTAGGAACATTAATGCAGATGAATGGAAGCTTTTAGTCGACGAAGTGAGAGACACATACCTTTTGAGATGGGGGTACGATCGATCCCAGGGGGTGGCCCTCGTGGAGGTGTCGGTGCAGCGACGGATTGACACCTAGGTGGTTGACTCGGAGGCATGGGAGATATGCTTGGTCCGGATAGTGTTAGTGATACTTTGCCGCTGCCTGCAAAATGCGAATGGAAAGTTGGATAAGAGAGTATTTCGCAAAAAGAGGTGGGTAGCGTTGTTCGAACGACTCACGTATTGGCGACATAGAGGCCCCCCCTGGGGGACCAGCAAACGAAGCCCGCTTGGGAGTTCCTGAATTGATTGCAAAGTAAATTAAGAGGGAATGCATTGTCATTGAGTCATGGTCATGACAGATCTAATTGGTGGTGTCGAATGGATCATGAAGGAGAGTAACTCACCAGGAGGCATAAAACTTTAGAACAAGAAATGTCTTAGGACGAAGGTGTTGATGGAGATCCCTCGGCTCTCGAAAAGAACAGAGCTCTCCATGATGTTGTTTTGTTGGGCGAGGTTTTATTATATGTTGAACTGGTAAATTGTTCGCTTCCAGTCGCGGAATTACGATATTTTTGAGTTTAATTCAAAGTAGTAGTTGGCCTCCGCCCACAACATAACAGCGTGTCAATCTTGTTTAGCAGGGAGATAATCAGTCACTACCACCAATTAACCTGATAAATAATCACGAATGTGTTTTATAGATGATGAAGGAGGAATGAATTGGAAAGCGTTTTCCTTAGATTGAGAAAGAAGCTGTACAGCTTGAGGAAGGCTCAATCCTACAACCTCAAAATCTTCTGTTTTGCCCCCATCAAGGGATACCGCTTCTGCCACAGCTGCGTTGGCGTCTTCCAATTCAAAGAAAAGCGGCAGCACTGCCTTTCCATCTTCGTCTTCTTGTGCGATTTCCATGCATGCAAACAGAGGCACAACTTGCCCCATTGGATTTGCTGTTGGGGGTGCGCCAGCGCTGATTATCGACATCTTGTTTGGAACAATCACTGCCTCATTTTTAGACCACATCTCGAACAGCCCACCAAGAGGGTAAGGGTTGCTAAAGGGAATTGTAAATAGAAGAAGTGACGAGTGAAAGGAAAAATAAAGAGAAGGTGAGTTTGAAGTATTCAATGGCGTGCGTATTAGATATTGCAAATTGAGCTTCCGGCTCAAGAAAATGTCCAGCACAAACATTGAAAGCGACCACACGTACATGTCCATTCCTGGTAATGGGGTATTTTTTCTAGCATTCTCTAGCTCCTTCAGCGCATCTTCCACATGTGTAAAAAACAGAGGAACTTCGAACGTGTCGTCCCCATCATCGGACTTTTTAGCAAGTTGAATACTATACTTTAAAGGCTGACCTTCAGCATTGGCAACTGCAAAGATTGGAACTTGATCCAATTCCTCTCGAATAGCTTCCCAACCAGGTGAATCAAAAAACTCATTTGTGGATTTCAATGATGTTGTCGAGTATGTGGATTGAGATGGGACCGTCGGTAAAAGGAACGCGTGCGTGAAGGATGCCTTCAACGCGAGTGAAAATAAGGCTGCTGTTATTCTCATTGTGGCAATTATTTGATGGCTATGAAAAAATAATATCTATGATAAACTAAATCAATCGGCTTTTAGTTGAAACAAAAAAAAATTGAAGAGGCAGTGATGTATGGGAAGACGACGTACTCACAGTTTGTTTGTGACTTATGTAGATACTCTACATAGAGAGAGGTGGGTGTACGAAAAAACGGGGAGTAAAACGACGGGACAGGTCGAGGAGAGACCGAAGACAAAAACACAAAAAAAGAAAAAAGGTTGTGGTGATGGACAGACGAATGGATCGATCTGCCCCCCAACATCTTGTCACTAGAGTTTTTGTGTCTTCAGCATTGGAAGCTCATTCTTTTGTTTTTCGCTAGCAAGCTGAATTGCACTCAAAGCATTGTAATGCGGTTAGTCTTTAGTAGTAGTGTTTTTAAGGCCCACCCCCCACCCTTTGACCAAATGGTCTCTGAGTGTGTGGGTTCGCATCAATAGATTTGACCCACACCGTTTTGTTGGCACCACAACACAGACTAGTTTTCTTTGTGTGTGTTGTGTCTCCTCCCCTTCGAGAAAACTGGAGGAGTGGCATAACCTTACGGGTATCCTTTGAGTGCAGTGAGGCGAGCAAGAAACTAGGTCCAGTGCTTGCACTTGAGCCCGGCAGGAGACTTCACAACGGAAGCAAGGTGAAGAGACTCCCGAAAAGAGAAGATTAAATTTTAGGTAAATACGATTGTAAAAGTCGGGAGGTATTCCTCCAAAGTACCAAACCGTCAAGTAAGTGGTGGGTACTTATCTTACCTATGAAGGAGTATGTAGTAAAGAGGGAGGGAAGGCACACCCTATTGTACAAAAACGTTGGAACATGTGTAATGCCGTAAATATCGTCCTCATCCAGAGCTGGTCAGCAAATACAGTTCGTATGGGATAGTAGTAAAAAAAAATGAGCCGGCACAAGCCGTCACAACACCTACAAGCGACACTACAACATCCTATGCGTCGTGATGAGGGCAAATTTGGGCTGGCCGCCAGCATCATACTGGGCTGCCATAACATATGTCATTTCATGTAACGACATCAGTATCGTCCTCATTCCGAGCTTTTAGAGCAAATAAAGTTAGGTTGTGATATTTTTAAAAATATATGAGCCGGCCCAGACCGTCTTTCTTATAAAAACGACACTACAACTTCGTATGCGTCGTGATGAGGGCCGTTTGCAATTTGGTCTCGTCTACTGTGCCACATTGGTCTGCTTTAATATTATGTTTCCTCATCTGGAGCTAGGGAGCAAATACAAATGTGTTGCATCAGATTTTTTCATTATATTGCGTTTGTTGGCAAGGAGTGTCGGCATTTTTTGTAGTAGATAAGTTACATTTAAATTTCGTATCTATTGCAGTTGTTACTCTTTCTTCTTCTTGTCCTTCTTCGATGATTTTTTAGATGATTTTTTAGATGACTGAAATTTTGATGATGAATGTTGTCTTAGCTCTTCGTCGAAATTGAATGTTCATTTTTATTTGTGACAAGTTTAAACTTACCTTCTTTTCATCTTTTACGCCAGACTTCTTTGGTGTTTCGAAGTCTTCTTTTTCTTTCTTCGATTTCTTAGCGGACTTAAATAGATGAGAAGTACAATAATGTTAGTGGATTGACTCAAGAATAGTTTTGTATTTATCTCGAAGTAAGAGTACATACCTTTTCTACGTCATCATCAGCAGATTCAGTCTCGTCAGCCTTTCGCTTCTTATCTTTTTTCTTATCCTTCTTCTTCTTTTTGGCACCGCTTTCTTCATCCTCAGCATCCTTCCCCGCCTTTAGGTGGCGAGCAACTTCCTCCATGACATCGATGTTCTTGCGTGGCGCTGCGCCCGTTTCATAGAACTTGAGTCTTTCTTCGACTTGGTCTCTCAACTTTTGACCATAGACCGAGGATGGCTCATCAGCGAATGAATCGATGCGGGTAGCTATAGAACATTTGTTAGCGAGGTATCGTGATATCCGTCCCTTATTTTTGGCATCGGCCCTACCAATGAATGTAGAATGATAGATTAATCCATACTTTGGAGTATTGCCCTTGGTTTTAAGTGCACGAAATAGCGCCTTTTCTGCTCCAAGGATTTGAACCGTTGATGCTGGCGCCTTGGCAAGGTTTGTCAACGATCCAGCCTGTTGCATAGAAGGAAGGGAACGTTAGAAAACCAATGCAATGATTACAAATCGTTGCCGAACAATAATACTGATCAGATAAGTCTCACCTTGCTAATAAGTCGAGCAGCCACTGTGTCCCCGATCAAAGCACTCAAGTTTGGAGCCACAATTGACATTTTGTCCGTCAAGTACGAGGCCAGTTGCTTTCTATACTCAGCCAATTTGACCATCCTTTGAGTAAAGTTCACAATATTCACCATATCTACAGCACTACAGTCCATACCCATGGAGGTTCGGGCAGCAGCTATAACTGCATTGGCAACTTCTTCATCACCGATAATTTCAACAAGGCCCGGCAGTTTATCTTCGGCGCTACCACCATCTTCTCCGTCTTCACTCGTGGACTGACCAGCACTGGTAGCACAAAGAGTACGTTTGTCTTGAATAAACGCTGCACAACGTGCGTACATGTAATTATCCTTGACAAGATCTTTCAACTCTGGAAAGTGCCATGAGTACCATTCGCGAACTCTCATCGCAAATGTATTGAGATCCTTATCCATTTGATCCAAGAGAGCAATCGACTGAATAATCATATTATCAGATCGAGCTGGGTTGAACTTGACTTTTCCACGAGAATAAGAATGGCCCAAACCAAGCTGGGCTTGTTCTTGAGATCCATCACCAAGTCCCTTAACAAAGTGAGCTAGGTGGAGACGACATCCCCGAATAATTTCACGAACAGTTTCATCACTGCGGCAGCTGAGTCCAGGTAGGCCATCAGCAATCGCTGTAGCAAAGGCAGGGTCAATAACACCTAAAGCAAATGCTGGTGCCTTTCCTTCCTTCTTCTTCTTCATTTTGGGTAGGTTCATCTCCAAGAAATTGTGCAAGGCATCAGTGCAAGAGTGTTCGCTCACAGCATTAATATTCGAAAGAGCGTCTTCTGCCGACTCAAACGGCTGGAACGCCTTGAGCTTGATAGCACGGCTGAATTTATCGAGGCTAGTGACAGCGTCCATGGCTCCTTCGAGCAGGGCACCAATCTCATCGAAGGAGACGACCTCAAAGAGGGCGTAGCCAGCGGCGGATTCGTGGAGGACGAACAAATTCTTAGCGTCACTCATTTTGATGATTTTGTATTCTTCTTAGAGATGATCAGTGGATAATTAGTTCTTTCAAAGGGAGGACCTGTGCGTGCTTTGGTGTCTATGGTACATATGAGGTCTCTCCAAATATATATCCATCAGGCGGCCATCATCTTGAGCTGACCCGAACTTGAACGCGGCAGTGATGGTGAGAGAGGGGAGAGGGGAGGAGAACAGACGATTTACTGTGAAAGAAGAGGAAAAATGGAAGAGGAGAAGGAAAAGAGAGGGAGGGCCCGGCTTTCTTCTCAGGGAGAACATCTTCCTGATGTGATACCTACTTTCTTCTCTCGAATGAACTTCGTCAAGCTCGCCGAAATAATTGGAGAGCCCCCCTCTATCTCCTTCTTTGTTTTTGTTAAGGTACCACATCCAGCTTTTGTTCTTTGACGTAAGTGAGAGTTAACACAGGTTCGACGAGGATTACAACATGGCGATTCAACGATCGGCTACAGAAGAAGATGCTGCTGCTGCTTCTTGCATCGAGGAAGATGAGGAAAGAGATGTTTTGGATACTGCCGCATCTGATGACATCGACCTTGAGGCGTTGATGCAGCGCTACAAGGGAAGTTTGTCGGCATCTCTGTCGGAAGAAGAAATAGCACCAGAGCCTGTACAGAAGGTAAAAAGCGCTGGTAGCGATGAAGACGAGTATGCAGCTCGGGCTAATAATATTATGCAGAGGTACAAATTGAAATATGCTGTTTCAGATGATTCAGAGCAAACATCGGCCGACTCTGTTGATGGTGCAGAGGAAGAATCACAGGTGGATGTCGACGAGGCGAGTGACAATTTCGGTGAGTGCATCGAGGACAGTGCTGAAGAGCTCATCAACACATGTCACCAGGCGCCTGAATCATCAGAGGTGAAGATAGATGAGGAGGAAGTTGTTGTTATTGCTGCAGAGGTTGATTTGCTGGAGAATGTTGAAATTGGTGAGGACATTGTCTCTCAAACGTTTGAGAAAGATGCTATCGAGCTTGTATCAAAAACAGTAACGAAAGAGCATGTAGAGGAAGTTAAATCCGAATCATTTGAACAAAATGATCTCGAGCAGATCGAATCAAGCGCGAGTGAAGAAGAAGATGTAAACGAAGTTAAATCCGAATCGTTTGATGAAGAAGAAATGGAGGAAGTCGAAATTGGCGAGGAAGTCGAAGAAGAAGAAGAAGAAGTTGTTGCGGTGGCTTCAACTGTCACAGGTGTTGAGGCTTCAACTAGCATCGTTGACGCAAAGGTCGAGGCTTCCGCTAGCAATTGCGATGATTTGGAAGAGATGGTCACCAAACTCATGCAAGAAAACGAAGAGCTCAAGAAAAAGAAGGAGCTGCAAAAGAGGATCTATCTACTAGCTCAAGAGAATGAGAAGCTCAAGAGGTCGTCACCAAAGAGAAACGCTCTCGCCGACATGGCTTGCAAGTTTGATGATGCAGTAACGACTGCAGTTGCGAGGGTATCGAAGATAATGGTATGTGCACCTACTGATGAGGACATCTTTGATTCTGAGGGAGCCTTCACCACAATGTCTCAGGTGTCTGGGGAACATCAGAATGGGGTTTGCACCGTGGGCTCTGAATCAGATGATGTTGGTCTATTTGAGTATGACGACAAAGTTCTATTACTGTCACCAGTATCTCATATGACGGATGAAAATACGCATTTCTTCCAGAGTGCTCCATCCCAGCTCAATTCATTCCAACTGAAAATGCAGGCATACAACAAAAAGTACCAGCTTCCGCAAGAATCGCTCAAGCCTAAACCTACCCTAACGGTTGAAGAAGCCCTGCGAGAGGCAAGAATTGCCACAGGAGTACCTGATACTAGCTTGGACGATGCTATGAGCCGCGTTAAAGAAGCAAAACAGTTCATCAAGAATAGGTCAGTGTTGAAGGCAAAGGAAAATTTCTAAGTCAGAAAAATTGTTAAGAGGGGTTTACAGTCTGGTAATTTTATCGATGTTGAAAACAAGTATAGAAATAATAGTAACGAAGAAGGCATATTGTGTCGTACATAGCCTCAAGCCGATCTGTCACGAGTATCTTCATGGCTATTGTAACAATTCGACTTCGACTTATGCAGAAGAATGAGTGCTGTACTCCAACCTAACTACCAAACCACGTTATTAACAGCCTTCCGTACATTTTAATTTATACCTTATCTATGATTTTTTATGCACGTCCCCTCTTAATTGGAACAGCCTTCTTCACACCCTTGGCGGCCCTGTTTCCCCTGTAAACAGCGGTATACTTAGCAAGAGCAGCACTCTTCAAATCAGGACGGTAGTAGTTATCAATAGCTTGGCCAGTGATGGTCTTTTCCGTGCGACGGAATGATTTGTTCAAAGCAATTGTGGCCTTTCCACTCTTTCCACTTGTGGCAGACTTCTTTGTCTTCAGTGTAAGTGCAGCACGGTTGTCACCAGTGCTAGAGATATCAATAGTTTTGGAGTTGGCAAGTCCGGAGTACTTGTAAGTGGACCTGGATGTGAGGTTACCAGGCTCAACAGAGAAGCGGACCGAGCCAGATCGACTGGTTCTTCCATTCTTCTTTCTCATGAAGGAGTTGTTGTTCTTAACAATCTCCCAGACAAGGGAATCAGAAACAGCGACCATTTTTGATATATAAAGAAATTTACGAAATGCTGAGTAATAATTATGCAAAAGAGGTGGATGTCAGTAAGAATTGGTTCGAGCCAGAAAGGAAAGTACATTGCAAAGAGACCGTGTGACCGTGACACGAGTCTGGGTTTTCAATCATAGGCACGCCCGCCAGCGAGCATATAATTGACCACCACCACCTCTGACTATAGCGCTACGGCATCATCACATCATCAAACCCTCAAAAATGGTCTCTAGATGATGTTGCCTTTGGCTTCATCATGGTAACGCACCTTCACAAAGATGGCAACAAGTCGGGAGTTGGGAGGTGAGAGATATTTAGTCTGCGTCAAGCTACGTAGGAATAGTACAACAGCGATTAGTAAAAGGTAACCTCCTCCCATCTCCCAGCACCCTCCATCAAGTCTTTCACCATACTTTAGTTGGTGTAAGTGAGCTCCATGAAGGCCACGGTCGTAGGAAGATGTTGTTTTGATCACTTACTATTTCCTCCTCTTTCATATTATGGGAGTGGCAGCAGTAGTATTATCTTGCTCATCAATGAGCCATCAATTTTTACGCTTCCTTATCAACAACTCACTTACTTTTCGCCTTTTGTTCCACAGTATTTTTATTTATTTTGGTCAAGATGGGTTGCTACAAATACATGGAAGAGCTCTGGCGTCACAAGCAAAGTGATGCCCTCCGTTTCCTCCTTCGTGTCCGTGCTTGGGAGTACCGTCAACGCCCCAACATCACCCGCGTGAACCGCCCCACTCGTACCGAGAAGGCTCACCGTCTTGGATACAAGGCCAAGCAGGGATTCGTTGTTGTTCGTTGCGGTGTCCGTCGTGGAGGTCGTAAGCGCCCTAACCACCGTGGTATGGTTTTCGGTAAGCCCAAGAACCAGGGTATCAGGCAAATCAAGTTCCAGCGTAACCTTCAATCCGTCGCCGAGGAGAAGGTAGGACGCAAATTTGCCAACTTGCGTGTGCTCAACTCATACTGGGTAAACCAAGATGCTACCATGAAATATTACGAAGTTATTCTTGTAGATCCTTCTCACACGAAGATCCGTAACGATCCTCGTATTAACTGGATTGTGAACCCTGTGCACAAACACAGAGAATGTAGAGGTCTTACTAGCGCTGGACGCAAGGCTCGTGGTTTGCGCAAGAGTGGACACCGTGCCAATGGTATCAAGGGAGGTTCCGCTCGTGCCGCCTGGCTCAACAGGAACAACCAACGTCTCAAGCGTTACCGTTAAACAAAGTAAGGAAATATGGACTTCTTTGTTTGCAGCAGCTGCACTGCGCTACTTGTGTCGGCTCTTTCAACATGCATTCTGAAGATATTGAAGTTGTTCATGCATTTGCAAGTGTGAAGAAAGCTGTAACATAAACAAAGGTTGCCATCTATTATCTAATCTGTATATTAAGAATAAGGTTTTTCTTATCTACTTTGACTTCAATCTAATGCCGCTTCTCTGTTTTTTCGGGCGCCTGCGCCTTGTGTTTGTTTGGCCGCCCGCCTTGCCTATCCCCGCGGTCCTATCCTCCTCCCGCTTCCCGCTTCCGTCTCCGCATCATTCCAACCACACTCTCTCCATCAGTTGGATGCTACCATATATAACAGTCAGCAGCGAGATTCCACGCTGCTAGCACCATGATGATGAAACCCCTACCATTTGCAATAAATGTTTCTATAGTAGCAGTAGTAGTTTCATCATCGATAGTACTATGCCAGGCATTCACGCCGCCTGCAGCTCTCTCTAGATCGGTGTCTTTGACATCTCCAACACTGGCACCGTCGCCGAGACGGAGCACGGAGCTAACGTCAACACGCGCAATCAGAAGAAATCACTACGATGATTGTTTCAAAGACATATGTGATGGATTCTTCTCACAGACACTTTTTGCATCTGCGTTGGCTGCGTCTATTTTCTTGAGCCAACCAGTATTTGCAGCCGACCCTCCAAGTAATGAGGATGGGACACAACAAACTCCTACATCAAAATTAAACGGACCTCCAGCTTACGACGAGGCGTGGGGCCTTGTGAAGAAGTATGCCTTAGATCAAAAATATAATGGACAAGATTGGGATGAAGCATATAGAAAATACTCCAAAGATATTAGTACGTCGACTGACGAAGGTCAAATAATGAAGGCAACATCCAACTTGATAGGCTCTCTTGGTGACAAATATTCTCGTGTCTTGGATAAGGATTCATATGCTCGAATTCAAAAGTTCGATTTGATCGGTGTGGGAGTGACTCTCATGCCACATCCTACGAGCAAGGAGATCATAGTCGGGGCACCTCCTGTGCAAGACTCTGCAGCCTTTCAAGCAGGTATAAAGGTTGGCGATGCAGTCTTAGCTGTTAATGGTGTTGACACATTGGGAAGAACTGCTTTTGATATCATTGACCAAATATCGGAGAATCCAGATGCGGGTATTGTTACATTTACAATCCGAAGCGGAGACGAATATAGAGACGTAACAATGAAACGAGAGTTTCTCGAGGTGAAAGATCCTGTAAGCTATCGAGTAAGTGAAACTAGAGCAGATGGGACGAAAGTGGGGTATGTTCGAGTGTCAGAGTTCAACTCTCGTGTAAAACCATCCTTAGAGGCTGCACTGCGTGATCTTGAAAGTCAACAAGTTAGCGCATATGTCTTGGACCTCAGAGGAAATCCTGGAGGAGCCTTTCAAAGTGCAGTAGAGATAGCTGGCTTATTTATGAGCGACAAACTTGCAACAGAAGTTGTTGACGGAAATGATGTCGCCTTGAAATTCAGAACATCCAAGGATAAAGTGATGATAGACGTAAGCGATCCAGTAGCCATTTGGGTCGATGGTCGATCTGCCTCTGCTAGTGAGGTTCTTTCCGGTGCATTGAGAGACAATTGTAGGGCTGTTGTCATGGGGGATCAAACTTTTGGGAAGGGACTTGTGCAAGCTGTGTATGGCCTGAAGAATGGGTATGGGCTTGTGCTCACTGTTGCCAAGTACTTGACTCCTGATGGAACTGACATTAACAAGGTTGGTATTGTACCTGATGTGTCCAAAGAAGACGCCTTGCCATCATCGCCAGGATTTGTACCCTTCTTCGGATCAGATACTTCGAGAGTTGACTTCAATGATGTTAAAACACGAATGAGCTCAGGAATGTGTTCTACCGTGGACTAAACGTATTAACAATAAATTTTATTGCAAATGGAACATGATGACAATCGTGTTCTCTCGACTTGGAATCTGCCAGAATAGGTTTACGATCCTGACAAAAACAGTTCTGCAGAGGAGACCTTCCTGCGACGATTAACACTTTGAAGTAAAATAATGAGCGAGCTATCATGTTAGGGCATCTCAATAAAATGCTTTAAGTTAGAATCTAGATGTCTCTCTACATTATATGCGAACAGAAGCGGAATTATTCGCTCAAGGTTATGGCTATTGTACGTTCTTTTGGATCATGATGTGTAGTTGGTAGTTGTTCTTAATCTCTTTATTCAGCATCATCAATAATGACGGTTGTGACTGAGGTGATGGTGATGGTAGTCTTAGTGCCGTCGTAGGTCACTTGGGTGTCAATTGTTGTTGTGGGCGCACCAGCAGTGGGTGCCATTGCAGCAATTACCTCCGATACGGCAGGAGAGATAGCACTTCCGACAGTGTCAAGGTAAGAAGGCGGCATTCCACGTTTAGCGAGGCTAGTAGTGGCAGCCAACCTGTTAGCGTGGGAAGTGATTCCAGCTCCTCCTGCAAGAGCAGTGTTGGTTCCAATGGCGTCAAGATAACTAGCAATTCCAGCACCAGAAGTAGGAGCAGCAGCGGCTCCAGAAGATACATCCTCCAAATAGCTCTGCACAGCGGGAGTAGAGGGGGCGGCGGCGGCGCCAGTGGTGAGATTATCAAGGTAAGACTTCACAGCAGGAGCGGATCCAAAAGAGGAGGAGCTTCTACCTCCGACAGAGTCAAGGTAGGAAGCAAAGCCTTTGCCTCCAGAGAGTGCACTGTTGGAGGCAAGAGCATCCAAATAGTTTCCGATGGCACTGGCTCCAGCTTTAGTGGAAGTGGCAGGTGCAGCTCCAGATGAAAGAGCGTCCAAGTAGTTTCCGATGGCCTTAGCACACTGTTCAGTAGGTTGAACAGCATCGCAGTTGTTGTTGATAGAATCAAGGTAGGATCCGATGCCGGCACCACTCATTCTGGTGTTGGTGGCTGGGAGTGCAGACAGGTAGTTAGCAATACCGGCTCCAGAGGTAGGGGCAGATGCCTTGCCGTTGGACATGGACTCCAAATAATTGGTCACTGCGGGCGCACTGGGAGCGGAAGTTTTTCCAGATGCCAATGAATCAAGGAAGCTCTTTACCGCGGGTGCAGATGGAGCAGCTTTGCTAGAGGAACCACCGACGGAGTCAAGATAGGAGACAAAGCCTGCTCCTCCCACACGTGATGGGGCGGAAGGGACAGAATCCAAGTATGAAGCGATTCCTGCGCCGGAAATGACGGTGGCTTTACTTGCAAGACGATCAAGGTAGTTTCCAATAACTTGTGCACCAGCAGAGGGAGATTCAGCTACTGGATCGGCAGCTCCATTTGACACAGCACTCATGTAATTTGTGATCGCCTCGGCGCATTGTTCAATCGGTTGCACGGCGTTGCATCCCTTGGCAACTGTATCGAGGTAGCTGGTGAAACCAGCACCTGCAACACGAGTGACGGGGGCGGGAATTGAATCAAGATAACTCTTGACGCCGGCTGCTGGGCTTGCTTTGACACTTCCAAGTTGATCAAGGTATGAAGCGGAGCGAGCGGTGTTAAATTTGGTTTGGGCGGTGGGAACGAAGGCATTGGCGCCGGAGGCGGCAACCAAAGCGATAACAGGTGATGCGAACTTCATGATGTGTTATTGGGGTAGTTGAATGATGTGCCTGATGGCTTTTTTTATGAGCTGAGCAATGCTGAAAATGCTCCAACATGCCTGCTCAAAAAGCATCCGAACTCCATCCATCCAATCAAATTGGATCTTCCCTGATGGCGGGCCGCAATGCGTCATATATCCGTTAGTACTGAATTCCAACGTGAATCCTCGTAGAAAGTTATTTTGGGGGGCATAAAATCCTGGCGCAGGGCAAAACCACGCTAGCAGAAAGGATTTTGAATTTTTATTCAAAAATTGATCCACATGTGCGCCGTGTTCCTCACAATTCAAACACCGAAGAACAGAAAATTTCCGCAACCATTGGTGGTACTTACTTTTTATGAGGTTACGAAAAAGTATAGGGTATGGTATTGTAATAGTATGTAGTTGAGAAGAAGAGATAATATTGCATACACTTATCATAACTGTATGTCATTGCCATTGCATTGCTGCAGGTGCAGGCAGATGCACCAGATGCAGACTGTGTTGTTTGGGATTAGGTTTAGACGTATGAACTAAAAATTTTATTGCTACGTCACGGATTACTTAGCACAGCTTTCCATATATTATCCCTACACCTACACTGCCTTGTCTGTAGCAAACCATTTTATGTTTGTGCGTTAACCATAATCCAGCACTGAAGTCTCGTTTCGTCATATCACTACATGTGAGGTATGTCTCAAGAGTGTCAAATACTTGCTCTACATATATGATCTGTGTCTAGAAGCGTTTCTTTCCCATTTGAATTCGAATTTGATATTTGTTTCTCAAATGTCCAAAATCCATATCAATATCAGGCTTGCAGAATCAGAATCAGCAGTCTGATGTTTTGGAAGGTGATTGCTCTTCTACCTCTCTACTGCGAGTG
Organism: Skeletonema potamos; assembly: GCA_036940105.1. Lineage (NCBI taxonomy): Eukaryota > Bacillariophyta > Thalassiosirophyceae > Thalassiosirales > Thalassiosiraceae > Skeletonema > Skeletonema potamos. The sequence continues at coordinate 118,025 of JALLBJ010000049.1, forward strand.
TACTGTGTGACACACTAAGTATGATACTAGTATTAAACTTAATTGTGCATAGAGTGCCGTCAACAAGGCAACGTGAAGCATATTACTTCCTGCATTTGCTCTGCTGCTGCTGCTGCTGCTGCTGCTGCAAAATTTAATTTTGATTTTGTTGTTGTTGTTGTTGTTGTTGGTGTAGGAGTACTTGTTGAACAAAGTCACCCACATCCACTACACACATCTGGATCTGAGCTGCGCTTGCGTCTAACCAGATATGGAAGAAATAGATACAACAATGCAAGGAAGCCCGCAAAAGGTATGGTCCACTCGAAGTACTTTGATCTCTCATTATGGTACCTGACGACCTAACGACACCCTCTTCCCAAGACCAAAACCAAAAGGAGCTGAGCTTGCTCGGAGGGAAGTTTTGTTTGTAAACATTCCGCTTTGCGGGGGGGCTACCCTCTATTTTAGAGAGGATGGGAAGGATTTTGGGCATAAAGGGTGATTGGCGGACATTCAGAGGATGCGTTCTGTTCAAATATCCAAAGTTGGGGGGCCTCAGGGGCCCCCTCATCTAGCAGCCACTCCGCGCCGTCGAGGTCCGAGTGAAGAAAAACGGCTACATATTACCTTACTACTTGGTACTTCCATAAATTATGATCACCACCGTTGCTTCTCTCTAGAGAGAGTGTTGCAAATTGCAACATCCATCAAGAAGCTACGAGATTCATTGAGAATTGCTTTATGCTATTACGATGACGACACTATCGGTGGAGGAGATCGACAAGCAAACGGACGAGCAGCAATGCGACATTGAAAATTGCCTGAACAATCGAAATTACTCCAAAAATAATAATGACGACGCCGCTCCTCTCAGTTGCCATCGAGATCCGCGACGAGCACCACTCCTCTCGAGAATGCCATTTGGTCCTGCGCCCAATTCAAATGCCACAAATATGCGGGCCGCTAGTGCCTCTCGCACGAAGAAAGAAGTGACGCCAGCATATGCCTTCCGTCATGCTGACACGGGCCTATTGGAAATTCGGACGGGGAAACCGCCACCTTCCACCATGGTGGCATACGAGGATGATTCTGTGGTTGGTCTTGACCCAGAGGAGAAAAAAGACAAGACGCGCTTGGCACTTTATCCAATTGCACTCAATGGTGGTGGAGCTGGGCTGTACCGTGATCCGAGGGAGTTTGCGGCCGACAATGGTGGAGGGTTTTCTCGAAATCATCGCACAGAGGGATCTCGTAGAGCTCCCTTGGATGGACATGTGCGTTTTGCGTATCCCTACGAGAGAAATAACATCAATAATAGGCAAGTAGGCCGCAGTGACCACACGATTGATGTAGAAGCTGGCGAGTGTACAAACCAGAGTGTATTGGGCAGAAATTATTCCCGACGAAGTTTAGGATCAATATCATCTATAGTGAACCCTTGGAAGCTATGGGAAAGCATTCATAATGAAATGTCAAGACGAGCAGCAATTCGAACGCAACGTGCCGAGGAAGAGGCATCTCACGTGACACTTGCGAGACAAAGAAACAAGGCCACTCGAGTTTCCGATGTCTACAACGATGACGACTTTGATTTTGCGCTAGTTTTGGCACCGCACGATGCCTATACTTTTTGGGCCAACCATTTAGACTTCAGAGAGGAGGCATTACACTTAGTTGATGAGTTAGATCCAAACAATATTGGTGCAAGTGAGAAAGATGATGGCAGTACTATTGCCACCAACACGGATCATCGCAGTAGCGACGTATCTGCTCAGGAAATTACACCCCCGCACGATGGAAGTGGGCTTCGACGCCGTAAAACTGCTACTCCATCAACAGACGATTCAAAGTTGAAAAGGTTTTCATCTGTGAAAAAGCTCACGCCTCCGTCACTTCGTAAATCTCCCTTTCGGGTAAGAACAGGTGAGAAGCCAGGTAGCCGTGTTTTCAGCCAAAGAAAAAGTATCTTCGAGCGACGATTTTCCCCTTCCAGGACTGGTAGCTCCAAACGAATGACACGATCAAATAATGATAATACCTCCCCAACACCTTCTAGTGACAAGAAGCTGACGTCAGCATCACCTTACGGTCCGAGGAGACGCTGGGGAAATGCTTATGACAATAACAAACTATCTACGCCAAATCTCACTTCACCACCGATTGCCTCCTTGAAGAAAGGAAGCTCAATGAAGAAAAAACAGGGCAGCAACGCGGCTCCTTGGAGGATGCAACGGAGTAGCGCACGTCGTGGTTTGCGGAACAACCTCACTGCTGTGAGCAGCAGCTTGATGAATTCTAACAAGAAGAGAGCCCGCGAAAGAGAAGAAGAAATGACGGATGACAATGACGACCAAGATGATTTTTTTAGTTCACCTGGGATACCAAGAGGTATTGCCGCTCGTGTAAATGGCCTTGGCCAATTCTTGGAAGCCCTGAAGATTGGTATTGTAGTTCGAAGGCATTGGCCAAATGGAAAGTCCGTCTTTATTCAGCTCTTTTCCGATGACGGTGGCGACACTATTGAATTCAAATACGTTCCAGATGACGAAGCTGTGATTGCATTGAAAGAGCAAGCGCAAAGATACAACGGACGGCGCAGGAAAAAGAAAGCTCGGCTGAGCTTGGGAGAGAGAGAATCTCGTCGCACGAGCCGTGACAGCCAAACTACCATTCAGACCGATAAGCATCATGCAGTGGTGCCACTTCCAGACTATCTCAAAGCCAAGATTGACCGAGAGGAAGATATCCGAAAAAACGCGGGGATCAGAAACGCTATTTCTCACAGCACGCTAACCTGGCAAAACACTGGGAAGGTAGAGGCGCGGGATATCGTGCAACTTCATCCAGCTGTTAGCATTGATCCGTTCTCAAAGGACGAAATAAAGTTGGGTACAGCATCTCTCCGCCGATCGGGAACACCGTATGTGAAAGCAAATACGTTCTCTATAATTTTGCCGTCAATGCAAGGAAACTTTGTTCAAGAGCGCTTTTCTAGCGTCGACCTGAACAAGAAATGGTAAGCCATGTCATTTTACGTGATCGTTCATAATTCACTCTTTACATCTATTCTTACAATCTGAAAATCCGCTTGAATAATTACTCCCTGAAATTCGTAGGTGCGATGGTAAGCAACCATCACTGTTTCGTTCACTTGACATTGAGATGTACACCGAAGGAGAGTATTGGATGGTATTGAAGGGATTTACCCTCTTACACCGAGATGCATCAAACGGCAGATTCGCTGCTATGAGAGCAGGTGGCTTCGGATCCTACCACCGCTATGCAGACTCGATTTCAAAGAACCAAAAGACATTTAGCGAAGTTCTCCCACCGCCCAAGACGAGATTCCAAAAAATAATCGGGAAAGATGCAGGGCAACAAACTGACGTAAAACCATATGATTCAGCCGGTGCACCGCCTTCTGACTATTTCCTTGGATTTTCCAGCCCCGGAACTCAAATTTGGAGCCGCCTTCGGCAAGCTGGACTCGAAACACAACGTCTGTACGCACTTGACACCAGACAAGTAATGCTAAAAGTACGATGTCCAATTGACAGACTTCAGGATGTGGCAGAGGCTCTGAAGCTGAAGTTAAAGACAAAAAGCGGTGAATATGTCCCATTCCGGGAGGACATCATATCACAGTTTTTACCTACCGATGATGGATTCGTTTCACGAGAAGATGACGTGGACAGAGTCATGTCGCTCTTTCGCTCCTCGGAGAGACAGAAAATCATTGACTTCATCATTGGGTCACGTATTAGAGATTCTGGTGCTGAACTAGGCCCATCGACTCAACTCGGGAAGCAAATACAAAGGAGGGTTCCATTGCATTCTCACGCCAGACTTGAAGCATTATATAAGAGCTGGATTTTGTTTTGGTATCAGTCAAATTGGATTGATGATAGGAGCGACTCCAAACACAAAAGCTTCAATTCCAAAGGGGAATCAGAAACGTCGGACACTAGATCAAGCACATCATCCACACCTGCAACTCATGTCCCCCCAGCTTTGTACCGCTTCTTCGTTGGATGTTTCTACCAACCCCTGGACTCTATTGAAGAGTACTACGGGGAAAAGATTGCATTCTACTTCGCATGGCTTCAGCATTGCAGCTTTCATTTGGTTTACCTGTCTGTAGTGGGATTAATCGTCTTTATCTGTCAAGTCACTTCAGGAATTTGGGACCATCCACTCCGTCCGGCATTTTCAATGCTTGTAATGATATGGTCCTTTGTGGTCATGGTAACTTGGAGAAGGAGATCTAACTTCCTCGCCCACCGATGGGGTACTCTTGATTACAAAGAGGACGAAATCGCAAGACCAGGGTTCCGCGGAACCGAGTGGATAGATTGTCCAATAACAGGTGACAAAGAAGCTGTTGAGTATTATCCACCCTGGAAGAGATGGCTCAAGATGTGCATCAGTATTCCATTGACTGTTGGATTCACTATCGTTACACTTCTTGGCATACTAATCATTTACGGAAATAGAGACTTGATGCTAGCAAAGTATTTTTCTGACCAAGAATTCGAAATCACGATGAGTATAGACGTAATTGGTCAGACAGCTCCAATTCTTGCAGTCGAGCTCACCCAAGAACATCTCCACGACCCAGATTTTTGGTTAATCATTATCGGGTTTCCAACTGTGCTCGGGTTGATTCTTCCTCTCCTCAACTTCATACTTCGAAGAATTTCTCTTTGGCTGAATGAGATTGAAAACCACAGGACCGAAGCAGAGTTTCGGACGCATTTCATCATCAAGGTGTTTGCTTTTCGGTTCGTTTGCTACTTCGCCGCCCTTTACTACTATTCCTTCATCGGTGTTGGAGAAAATGACCCGCAAGCCACAGAGCACGGTATTGTTCGGGTGGCTTCAACGCTCCTAACCTACATTACTGTTGCACACTGGTGGAATATCTGTATCCAGGTGTTCTTTCCTCTGTTACTCTTTCGATGGAGAGTTTACCGCGAGCGGTTGCATTTACAAAATGAGCTTCGCCAGCTTGAAATGTTGGAACTTCAGATGTCATCGTCAACTGAAAAGATCAAATCATCCGAGGAACGTCTAGAAATGAAGAAACGTCTTCTGAATAGACGCCTCCTCTTGGAGCATGCGCAAGTGAATATTTGGGAGGAAATGCTTTTACCAGAGCATGACAGTTTCACTGAGTACCTATTCGCTGTCACTCATTTTGCATATGTGGCTTGCTTCAGCGTTGTGCTTCCAATAACACCGCTGATTGTTCTTGTCAATCACTTGTTGAGCATGAGACTTGATGCATTCAAACTTTGCCGAGGAAGGCGACGCCCGCTTTCGCAGAAAACGGGTGGGATTGGCGTTTGGAATCATGTGTTACACATCGTGACAGTGATTGCGATTCTAACCAATTGCTCATTGATGGCTTTTACAAGCTCACAGTTCAATGGTTTGAAAGAGAAAATCGGCATACTCGGCGTGTTTGCTTTGGCAATCGGATGGGAGCATTTCATGCTGCTCGTCAAGTATATTATGCAATTGACAGTTTCAGTCATGCCATCAAAAGTTGAAATCGAGATGAATAGGAAAAAGTACAAACAAGAACGTGATCGTTACAAGACATTACGTGCAAAGAAAGAACGACGATCTGCAAGCTTGGGAGGCGAGAAGACCTTTTTGACACAAGATCACAATCATTCTGATGCAAGTGACGAGTCGTCAAAAGCAATCGATTGCCCTCCCATAAAAGAATCCTACACAGAGAGCACTCATTCTTCTTGCGCTCAGACATCGGAAGAGCAATCTTTAGTTACAGCGAGGTCGACGCTAGAAACTGAAAATGATGATAGAGAAACCATCGATGAAGATCCCTCCGTACGTGAGGGATTAGTCAATGTTCGTGCGATGAATTACCAACACTCTCCAACCCTAGAGCAAGAAGTTGGACGCATTCGAGCCCTCGCTGCTGCCACGGAAAGTAGTGCACTCTTTAGAGACACTGAAGGGGTCAAAGATAGTGGACTTCATGCAGGGAAACAGTCAATCCCGAATTCCAATCTAAGGAGGAGAGGGACGGCTTTACCGTCATCCCAACAGGGCCTGTATGCTTCCAATCGGAATGCACCGACTAGAAGTTGGCTGCAGCAAGAGGGCATGCTCTCGCCAGGCTCATCAATATCAACCGTCCCAGCAATGCCGACACCCCGTCATCTGAACCTTGACTACGAAAGCGACGAAACCCTGCTCGCTGAAGAAGAATCGCCAAGTGGGTGCTACTACAACGCTACTGCTCCTCCAATGTCACCCTGCAGCAACTACAGGAATGCTCTGACAGTGAGCAACAGCAATAGGTATGGTTGCAGCACGAATCTGGCAAGCAAGAGCACTGCCAATGTTGAAAACGAATCCCCAAACCTGAGACCAAAATGGGGCGTCCATCATATTTTCCATTACAACCAATCAGAAACAAACTTGCAGCCAAACGATAACAAAAAATGTACTAGAGACAGTTAAATATTCCTTCGGTTTCCTCTGATATCTACAACTGTGTCACCCTCGCTTATTTCTTGGGAGTCTTCTTTGCTTTCCTATCCCTTGTCGACCTCCTGTTGGTCGTGGCAACCTCCGTCGGCTCTGATTCTTCTGTTGGCTTGTCTTTGCCCTTTTTGGACGTATTTGTAACATTTTCCTTCCCAATCTCAACTTTAGCGTCTTTTGACTTCTTCTTCTTCTTGGAAGACTTCGGAGTTTTCGTCTCGGATGCATCTTCCTCCTCATTATCTTCCGAAGGCATTGTTCGGCGGCGCTTGGAGCTGGGCTCTGCATCATCCGTCGACTTTGCACCTGCACCTGCAGCATAGCCAGGAAAGTCGTAATCAATACCAAGCGCGGAAAGCTTCTTTCTCTTCATTTCTTCCCTCTTGACCAGCTTGGCAGTTATGCCCTTCAGGGCATCAGAAGAACGTTGTTTATTTAGCTCCAAACGAGCCTTCTTATGAATATCAGCCTTTGTTGCAATGCGCTTTGCCTTGGCGAACATCAACTCATGTACTTGATCCTGTGGAAGAATGTGACAAACCAATCGCTTCTCTAACAAGAAGTAGCCGCTCATAGTTTCCGCCACAACTTTCGCTACATCATGATCAACGAATTCCACAAATGCATACCCACGGGAACGACCCGTTTTCTTTGATCGAGACACACGGCATCTCATCACGTTACCAAATTGATTGAGAAATACAGTGATTTCACGTTCTTCGAAGCCGACGGGTAGATGTCCAAGGTAGATCACCGATGATGGTTCATCAGAGGATTTATTTTTGTCACTGTTTTTTTTGCTTCTCTTGGCACCCTTCTTATTGATTTTTGACGATATTAATTCAGTTTCACTCTCCTCATTTTGATCATCTTCTCCATCGCTGTATACTGGGTCTGTGAGAGCAAACATGAGAGCCAGATAACATTAAAGAAGGAAACAAGTGTGACAACTCAGAATGATCACTACACACCTTCAATTGAAGCAAGCCTGGCCTCAAGACTGCGGTGAAGTGATTTTACCATGGTGATACTGATCGTTTTTGTTTTTCAAATATTATGCGTTTGCGTGAAGAGTAAAGAGCTCTGGAATGTTGGCATCTTTCTTCGTTCGGTGGTCGGTGGTGAGCGGGGTGGCGAGACATACAGACTACAAAAGCCAGAAGGAGGACAGGCAGGCAAGGCAAAGGGGGCGCGTCTTCTCCTCTCCACTGACCCCGAATTGCCACGCATCACGCACACATCATGATACGACATACGACAAGGCCGCCACGCAATGACCACGGCACCTTTCAAGAATGAGGCGACAGAACAAATTACGGCCGGAAGAAGTACAAGATAATAATAGTACATAGTAGTTGACTTGATATACTACCGCAACCATGATTTCATCCAGGACGCTTTTTACTTCAGTATTGATGTTTGTGTCGGTGGCGGTGTATGTCGGGGCCTTCCAAATTCAACCAGCTTCGACCCGTTTCGAAACAAGCATTGCTGCACATAAGAATGATAATTATGCTGGCTTGTCGCGGAGGAATATGCTGAAAGGTGCTGCTGTTACCATGTCAGCACTCCTTGGTGGGTCGACGGTGGCATCACAACCGGCAGAAGCTTCTTACTCAGCGTACACTAATCGTGAGAAAGACTGGGAAGAACGCCAGTCTAAAGGAGGTGAGTAGTAGAGTACTTATACTTATTCCCAGATACACACATTAACCAAAACACTTATGATTTGATGTGTTCTCTTAAAACATTGTATCGACAAAATAATCACTTTACAACACCACGGTTCTCGATAACCTGACTTTTACTGGTCCGAATTCACAACACAAATTTCGACAGAGATCAAATATTCAACTCCATCATCACTTCGCGCACAACTTCGTGACATTGCCCCAATGAATGACGAGGGAACAAAAATCTTTTGTCCTAACGGAACTTCTGCGGCTGTATCACCAATGATGGAGAATAAATGTAGTGATCGACAAGCTCTTCCTTCTGTCTATGGGCGTTCAAATGACGCTATGGGAAACAGCATTCCAGGCTTTGGTGGTACCAGTCCATCTTTGCTTCGTGCACAATTGGAAGAGCAAGCTTACTTTCGACAGTATTAAACTCTTGCTCGTAATGTTGGTTTTCGGTGTGACTTCTTGGACTTAGTACAGGAATGATTCTGAAAAAAAATATAACACAGTCTTGGTAACGAATAATGTGCTGTTTCTTGTAATTGCTATGTGTATTTGCTTTCTAGAATATGTGTCTGAAAGAGGGTGCCATCAAGAAGTTATCAAGGTACCATGATGAAGCAATAATCAACATTCCTATCCTACAAAATTCTTGAGGTCCGTCTCTTTGGACCAGCCACATGAACAAGTGAAATCATTTTCCAGGGCGTCTCTTTACTGTTCCTGATAAAAGTTACCTTGCAACCTGAAGAAATAGAAACCATTAAAGAAGACCGAGTACATTATGCTACGAGGCGCAACTTTCTTTACGATGAATGTAATGAGCCCCGACAGGGGTGGTATGGTACCCACTTTCACACCCCCAACTAATTCCTTCCGTTTTTGTTCCGATATGGGGTATTTAGGGAAACCAATACCTGTTTTCGGCCCCTGGCGGGAAAGAAGAAAGGGAAGGCAAGAAAGGATGAAAATGCAAAACGCGCACATAATATTCAGTCAACTTGCTTTTCCGCTCTCAGACTCAATATTATTGCTTTGCAGCACATATGTATGTACAACTCAGCCGTGTGTAGTTAAATAAAGAAGTGTTCCCTAGGTAACCTGTTCCCTAAAGTCGGCGAAACTATCTAGGTACTTATCTATTTTACAATAAACTACATAAATAAAATATGTATATAGATAGATAAGTAGATAGATAGATAGATAAGATATTTTACAAGAAACGACCGAAAATGCAAAACTCATACTAATTCCTACATGGCTGGAGAGAACCCCATCCCATTTTCAATTTTCAAAGTCATCTGGCGTGTTCTGCTCGAGGCTCTTCCTCAGACATCAACAAACTTGCTTTGGTGCAGTTTTGCGAGGAACCCGGCACCTGACGGCACTCAGTCGTACCTAATTCCTTCATGACTGTATTACGTGGCTCGGGACGTGTCCTTGCTACGTGTTTGGGCCCAAGGAACATGGTGGCTTTACTTTTGGCTCCTCTTCCTGCGGCGCCGGCAGCAACAAAATTCGTTGTGAATCCACACCCTCCAAATCAACACGAGAGAGTTGTTTGATGAGGCAGAGCCAACAGCTCCATTATTATTACTAGTTGCAGCCATTTCCACCGCGCCGCCGATCAGCCGCGCATTCTTTGCGTTGACGCCTAACTCATCGCGTCTTATTTACCTGTTTGCGACGCGGCTATGCTATTATAGGCTGCTATTCGGAATTTTCACTTCACACACATTCACTCTATCATCTTCTGCAATCCTCCACCGGATTTCCACCGCTAACTTTTATCATTACACGATAGGAGTACTAAAATCACCAGAACACTACACTTTGTTTCCTAACGGTTACTGACGCTAAGACTTTTCACGACCGCTATCTTTCTCAACTTGAGAGCCCGCAAGGTTGAAGGTTAAAACTCCTGTACTCCGCACGGTTCGGATCGGGCTTCAAACAACTGCACCAACAAAGATTCTACTTAAAAAGCAGTGTTCACCGCACTACTGCAATACTACACCAACACCAACGCCACACCGTTAGTACTAAGCGCCCTCTTCTACACGGCCAGGGCTTCACAACTCCACTCACCTTTTTAGGTACCAATTCCATTAAAACAAAATTCAGCAGATTCAGCAACATGGCAACATCACATCATGATGAGTGGGGGGACATTCCCTCCTCCAGTGATCTTTTCGGTGGCGACTTCTTTGGGGATGAGGAACTCATGGAAATGTATGCCGACGCCGACGGGGGAGACGAGAATGATCACCATGTTATTGCCTCACTGATTGGGGGGCCTCCCCATGAAGTCTCTGCTGCCGCGATCAACTCTGGTCCGCTGAAAACTTCCTCCACTGATGATGACACGAGTAAGCACCCTGGCATCCTCGTTGCGCTGAATGCAGCAGCTATGGATGGTGATTTTTCGTCCTCGTCTGACTTTGTTCCAGTTGCGGATGTCTCAAACACGAAGGCAACGACTGGTAAGGCGAAGTCTTCTCCGTCAAAGGGGAAGTCCCAGGCTGCTAAAGCGCCGGCTTCATCTTCCCCGGTGTCACAACCTCCTGCAGCTACTACTGCTGCTGCTACGTCGAAGAGACCTGTGGTTACAACATCTGCTGCATCTCAACCTGCCTCGAAGAAGCGAAAGCCATCACCAGCTAAGCCCACTGCTATTGCCCCAATTCAAGCTAAAATTGCAACGAAGGGAGGAGTGAAGGTTCCTGTTCCCGCAAGTGTGAAAGTGCCTTCTCCAATTGCACCATTATCCACCCTTGCACTCAACCGTGTGGTGTCATCTGGAACAACTCTGGCTGCTACTGACGAGGTCGTGGGGAAGCACATTGTTCCAGCAACCGCAGTGGCTCGCCCCACTGTCGCTACTGTGTCTGCTAAAAGCGCAGCTGGTCCTACTCCAGCTTCTGTCAAATCTGCTGTTATTAGTCCCAAGCCTGGAAATAATCATCAGGTTATTGCCAACCCTCCCGCTACAACTGCTAAGTTCCCTGTTTTGTCGGCTGTCCCCACCGCAGTTACTGCTGGTGTTGCCACCAAGAAGCCTGATGTTCCAACGTCCTCCGGCAGCGTTGGTTCTGCCAAGCGTAACACAACTGAAGCGGATTTCAAGGATGTTGCATCTGCTGCTGTTTCAAGTTTGATGCAGAATGCTTCCACCACCGTCACGAAACCTTGTCCACCAAAAGCTCCTGCGAAGCCCACCGAAAAAATTGACACTAGTACTGCCCACGTGAATGCACTTACTTCCCAAAATTGGGTGACTGCGTGCAATCCTGTCCCCGGAACAGCTGAAAGTCAAAGTGCTTGTGACAAGGCTGCTCGCAACGCTCGCCGTGCAAGTTTGACTCAAGAAGAACGAGCGAAGCAGAACCGTGATCGTAACAGAGAACACGCTCGCAACACTCGTCTCCGAAAGAAGGCATACGTGGAAGAGTTGAAGCGTACACTTACGGAACTTGTGGCGCAACGCGACGCGGCAGAAGTGGAAAAGCGTCACGAGGCTCAACGTAACCGAGAGCAACGTGAGGTCCGATTCCGTGTCATGGAAGAGTTTCTCAAACTTAGGGGGAGGAATGAGACAAATGCCGCTCGTTGGATAGCCATTTTGGAGGAAGGATTTACTTTCACTTTGCCAAGGACTACCTACCGGGATATTGTTGATGCTGATCAGTCTCCAGCAGCGGACAGCAATACGTCACGTGCTTCACTTGAGCAAGTCCTTCGAGGGTCTGACGCTGTTATGGAGGATTCGAAACACTTGTCGAATTTTTTGCAAACCATCGGAGGGGATTCTGCTGAAGGGTCTCAAATCCAAATCAGTCACAGGTGTGACAGAAAACGCTTCTTCATGGACGATAACGTCGCTTTCATGGACTTCGCTGCAAGCTCTGTCGGTGCTGTCAACAAGGGTGCTACAAATGAAATTTTTTTCAAGGGTTCTATGCGAGCGTCATTCAGCCCTGCGTCCAACAAACTGATTTCTGTCGATCTCACATTCGACACTGGATGTATTTCTCTGCAGCTGGAACGTTTAGGTATGAGCACTCCTAACGAAGCTCATGCCGCCGCTGCCGCTGCAGAAGCTGAAAACCTTTTGGATTCGCTGCAAATGCCGCAGATCTTTGTCGAGAAGAATAATGCTACCGGAACAGTGTCCGTGTCGTCTGATGATGGGGAGAGGTCGACGGATGGCTCTTCCAGCCTTGTTGCATAAGGCAAACAAGGCCCCCTCACATTGCTAGATTAGTTGTACTTAACTCAGGGTCTCCCACCTAGCCGAAAAACAACAATATTACCTCGCAGATCTTTTGTACAGGCGCAGGTATGAAAAAAAAACAAAAATACTCTTAATACTTAATGCTAAATTTACCACTGAAAAAATGAAGTGAATCTTCGTATTGAATCCGTTCCAGTTTCCCTAACAACGAACTCCAACGCCTTCTATCCTGAAAAAGAGGATAGTTCTACAAATATCAATCGACAACGGTTGTGTACATCGAAAATAAGCGTAATTAAATTAGAGTTGTAGCCAGTGTTGACCTTTCTATCGTGCGGAAACTGAAGAGAAAATAAATATACTGAACCTCATCGCGAGATCACTTTAAAATGCGGATTCATTAGGTCGTGCTGCTAGCAGGCATGTATCCAGTCTCTTGAGGAGCCCCACATGAAGCAATTGCCTCATCCCATGAATTGAGAACACAAAACCATTTATTGTCGCAGGTCTCCAAAATTGCACTAGACTTCATGTATGGGGGCAAAGCTCGCCATTTTCCACAGTTGGGGTCGGCACATTGAATCCATTCCACCTTTTGGTTTGGGTCTACCCTTAAATTCTTACCCGCCCTTGTCCTGCCCAGCTTCTTCTCAGCTTCATCCATTGCGTTTAGTCTGCTAACCCAATATTTAAAGTAAGGTCGGAGCTGTTTTCAGAGCATATTATGGAACGAACAATAGGTGTGAAATTTAGTCAATCATGGTTTTAGCACAATCATGTCACAATAATATCAACCAAGAAGATTTACTCACTTTTGTGTCACGATGGGATATCTTTCCCTGTTTATCAGGCGCATCAACTTTCATTCTCCATTCAGGATTTCTGAGTTCCTCTACGCCTCCTCCATCCCACTCGACTTGCAGTGTAAAGTCCTTGACAACAGTTGCCTTCGTTTTCGATTTGGAACTTGGTGGGTTGCCTTCCACATGATGCTCAATGACATCGATGACAACGGCAGTATACCAACCCTCAGGGAATGGAGGATCGGGTGGGCACTTGATTGCGACTTCATCACCAATCTGAGGGGTATAAGGAAATGTATAACGACATGGCAGATGTTAGGTACCGAAATCGCGACACTAATGAAAGAAGAAAGACAGAATTCCTGTCATACTCACCGATGGCAAACCCTCGTATTCTCTGGCACACCCATCGTCTTCTTCTTCACTCGAGACATCCTCCTCCTTGTTGGCGAAGGCTGCACGCGCACTACCGGCTGGAGGCCTAGGCTTTCTCTTCGTGGACAGTGCTTTCGCTGACGTTTGCATTGCCGTCGCACTATCCTTGTCTTTCTTAGTGCTGCGTTTTACCTTCTTGGCAGCATTTGCGTCGGGCTTGGAGGCAGGCTTCCTCGCCGGCTTCTTGGGGACTTTGTCCTTACCAAAGGCACCTTCCGAGGCTGCCCGCTTGGAGGTTGGCTTTGTCTTCGACCCGTTCATTCGTCTCGAGGAGGTGTCGGACATTTCCTCCGATTTTTGACTTGGGTCCTGCGATTGTCTCTTGGGGGGCATCGTTGTCAGCAAAAAGTTAGCATTAGCAACACACTGAGAGAGGAAAAGAGCAGATGAGTGTGAAATGAACCGGATTGGCAGGGCGATTGCGACAAACTGATCGTTATCATTCCGGCAGTGCAGATGAAAGTGATGTTGCTTTAGTTTTTGCTTTTTGCTTTCAGTCTTTACTCTATCGGTAGGAAGAGCTTAGTTACATTCACATCATAGGTACATAATTGAGTGTACCCGTATTTTAGTAAACAGAGAGGTACCTAAACTTTTGTATGTCTTCGCACACCATTTCATGAAATTCATCAAAACTTCTTTCTCTCTCTAGCTTTGGTTTGACTCTACAGAACAGCAAGGGATGGGCGTGTAATAGTGAGACCTACAGATGTAGACGGATGTGCAGGTATCGTACATTGTTCAAATGATTTATCTACTAAGGCCCTATTCAATTCATCAATCATTGTCTTGCTCTAAAAAACGCAGCCTTCTTGTTGCTACTTGGAGATGCTCTTGGACTTGGCTCATTCTTGTGACTTCTCAATCTGAGACTCATCATCTTGATCGTTTCTCTGAGGGTAGCTCTCTCTGCAAAAAACTGATCCTTCTCCAAATCTAGACGCTTCACAACCAAAGTAAGTGCTTTCAATTGTTCTTTCAGGTCCGCCATTTTCGTTGATTGCTTCTGGTACTCTCTCATGAGTCGTTCATGCTGACCAACGAGCGCATTGTCACGTTCTAGGATACGATCTGACTTGCATTCGAAACTAGCCTTGCCTGCTTCCAAAATAGCAACCCGATCCTCTAAAATCTTGTTCTCAGTCGTCATGATATCAACCTCTGAACGCATAGTTTCGTAGTCTGCTTCAAACTCAGCTGCAAGTATGTCAAGTTTCTTTTTTGCATTCTCATGCCCTTGGACAGCCGCATCCCTTTCACTGGATAATTTATCATTTCGTGCACAGGCGTCATCACGTTCAGCCAAGGCAGCATGGATATCCATCTCTAGGGCTTCTCCCTTGATTCTCAAAGACTCATTCTCTTCCTCCAGTTCAGTATTTCGTCTCTTCATCGCTTCTACCAGCTCTTTCACCCTCGAGACTGATCCTCGCAGCTCACTTTCTCTTTCCTTTAGGGTGACATTTTCTTCTTGTGAACGCAACAGCTTTGCACTTGCTTGCTCAATTTGCGCTCTCATCCTTTCAATCATTTCATTTGCAGTATTTAAATGTCTAGTGAGGGCAACCTTTTCCGACTCCAATTGCTCCATGTTCGAACATCGTTGTTTCGCTTCATCAAGAAGGCGCTGTGAACCAGCTATCTTCGAAGCGAGCCTGTTAACATTCCGCTGATATTTATCTATTTCAGCTGCCATTATGCTGCGTTCGCCTTCTAATCTTCCGTTGTCTTGTTGTAGATAGTTGAGTTTTTCGGCCAAATCATTGTTCGATGTCACAGACTGGCTGAGTTCCTCTCTCAACCGGTCAATAACGCTATCTTTTTCCCCAATCATTTTGCTTTCGACACAATGAATAGCATTCTCAACTTGATCCGACTTAGACTTCAAAGCAGCTTTTGCTTCGGATAATTCTTCTTCGCAGCATGATAGGTCTTGTTCATACTGCTCAATTTGCGTCTGCAGCTGTCTCTTTTCTCCTGCATCTTTCTTGGCTACTTCCTGCACCTCGCATAGCTGTTTTGCGAGCTCATCATTCTCCCGTTCCAACGATGAGATTTTCTCATACAACTGAGCACGCTCATGATCACTTTCATCAGATGTTGACACACACGATTTTTTCACATTGGCCAATTCTTGCTCATAACGAGCCATTTCTGTCTCAATCTTATTAATGTATTGTTCCATTGTGCTCTTTTCTTCTGCATCCTTCTCAGCGGCTTCTTGAAGACCATGTAACTTGTTTGTAAGCTCATTTATTTGGCTCTCAGCATCGTTGCGTAGTTCTTCGTTGTCAGCACGAACTTGACGAAGGGTGTCCTCGACAGCATTCATATTGCTTCTTAGATGTTCATTTTCACGCACCACTTCATCGTTGTTACGGGTAGCTGCACTCTGTTGAGATTTTAGGCGTTTAATTTCAAGCATCAGGTCATTGATTTCTTCCTGAGAGTCATTGCGCAGCTCCTCGTTATTAGCCCTTACTAGACGAAGTGTGTCTTTGAGATCGTCAATTTGACTTGTTAGCTGTTCATTTTCACGTACCGTTTTCTCATTTTCACGGTCAGCTGCGATTTGATGAGATCGGATTACTTCAATCTCACACATTAACTCGCTGATTTGACTCTCAGCGTCTTTGCGCAATTCTTCATTGTCAGCTCTAACCTGGCGAAGTGTATGCTGTGCAATGTCATAGTCTTCCCTGATTCTCGCCACTTCAGAGTGCATTTCTTCCAACTTTTCAGCTGATTGATTCCCAATGGATAATTTGGTTTTAATGGATTCAATTTCAGCCTCCATCGACTGTACAACTTCAACAGATTCCTCACTGTCAGCTTGTAACTTTTCATTTCTAGCGGTTGCCTCTTCCAGACGTAACAAAGTATCCCTAAACCGATCTTCCAAATCATCATATTTACGTGTTGCATCATTTCTTTCCTCGAGCATCTCTTTAATTTTGTTCTCCTTATATTCTACCTTGGAGAATAATTCCTCGATCCAGTCCTAGCAGAACGCAGTGCGAACCAGGTGAGCGAGAAATCAACTTCGCATTATCACATAAACCTTATCCACAATGTACTTACGAGTGCATCATTCTTCTGAGAGGAAAGCTCATCAACTTGAGCTTCAAGAGATGCAACAAGATCATTTGCAGTTGTAAGCTGAGACTTCAGTTCAAGAAACGAGTAGCTGTCTGTGGGCTCTGATTGAATCTTTACAGTTGGAATGTCCTGCCCTAGCTTTGCAGCCATTTCCCTTAGCTGCTTTTCCTTTTCATGTATTTCCATCTTCGCCCTGACATTTTCTAACCGCAGTTTGGCAATAACATCAGATTCATTCTCTATGAGTTCATTTGATGTAGCATTGGTTTTCACGAGCTTTGCTCGAGTGGCAAATTGAAGCGTTGATTTAGTTTCTTCTCTATATTTGTCTGAAGGTGAAATACAGCATATCACTGCCATTCTTGCATTACCCGATAGCGAAGGTTTCAGAATGCGAGTCAGCTTTGAGTCCCTATAGTTGATGTGTCCTCGATTATTTGCCTTACCCAAACTCATCAACACTTTGGAAAGAGTGAGCAAACTAGAACAGAAAAACGCGACACGTTAGAAAGCATAACACACAAAAACACTCCACAGTAGATCAAAAAGAACTTATAAGACACACCTTTGATTGATCATGCCACCTTCCTTCTTCTGCATGCCAATCGAACCCGTGTGACGAACACTCTCCGACCCGGCAAGGTCCACAAGATAGAGTGTGCTAGTGGTACCAACAACAATACCATCGTTTCCATAGGCGCCATTCTCTTTTTCTTCGTCGTCAGCGGTGAACGTGGTCTTCTTTCGAAGAGTAATCTGAAAAATGACATGACTACGGGAAGACCTATCATTCATTTTTGTACATCCGATTGATTTGTTCGTTTCTCCGATTCGAAAAACCTCCATTAGTTCCGCAAGTGAGCTGACAGCAACTTCCTTGCGTCCCTCCACAGTGATGAGACCCCGCTTGTCTTCTCGAATAGTTAGTGAAGTCGATGTTTTCCGATTGCTGTCATTTAATAGATCGCGTAATTCCTCGTTGTAGATTTCAGTATACGAGACACGAACAGAACATTCACAATTGGGATTGGTGGAAGTCTCTGCTCGAATAGAGTTGAAGATTTCTTTTGCAGCCATCTGGATAATTCCAATACTGCTG
Source organism: Skeletonema potamos (assembly GCA_036940105.1). Lineage (NCBI taxonomy): Eukaryota > Bacillariophyta > Thalassiosirophyceae > Thalassiosirales > Thalassiosiraceae > Skeletonema > Skeletonema potamos. The sequence continues at coordinate 135,878 of JALLBJ010000049.1, forward strand.
CTGTTTTTTCTATCATCACCCCTCATGGTAAAGGTCTTTCCCGAGCTTGTCTGACCGTAGGTAAACACAGTGCCATTGACTCCTTCATTTGTAACTGAGTGTACAATGTCGCCAACAAGTTCGTTGTAGATCTCATTTGTATTGGTATCCTCTCCAAACACCTTGTCAAATTCATATTCCGTTTCATTACCTGCCGAAGGATATCGTGACGATTTCTTCTCGGTAGATATTTCAACTACTGCGTTCTTCTCCTTGGATGCCTTCCATGCACGGCCGACCACTTGGGGATCATTGTCATTTGCAAGAGGACGGATACGAATTGCCACTTTGACGGCTTCTTCTCCACCATCTTTCTCCTCTCCACCCTGCATGTTATCGTCTGGTGGTGGTGCTGCTGCAGAAGAGATTTTGTTCAGTGCGCGTATTGACGTTCTTGGAGAGGAGAGGGCACGTAGTGCTCGCTCCATTGATGCACCAGCGCTGGTGCGTCTTAGCCGGCCAACCGCCATTGCGTTAGTAGTCCGTTCGAGAAGTTCTGGATAGAGGAGTGTTGTGTTTGTTACACTATTAGTACCAACCAGGTTACTTTTTGCTGGGGAAGGTTGCTGAAGGTTGGCATCATTTTTTCAGTCATCGGCTCGCTGATTTTAAAATTGAATTCCTACTTGAAACTACATACGTATGGAATGGTACAGTAAGTATGATAGTATGGTACCATATCGACTCTATCGAGGCGGGCAACAAAGTAGCGCAGGGAAAACGAGAGGCGAGAGACCAATAAAATGGTCATTGTCATTGCGCGTGATAAATAGCAAGTAAAAGCACCATTATTTTTTCATTTCTTAGCAAGCTGCAACGAACGACTCGCTACTTTTTACTGCGGTATAACAACAATAATTATTATTTATTGCAACAATGGCTGAAGAGGAAGATGCCACAATTGTCGCTGTTTGCGAATTTTTCGCAAAGTGCTTCCTCACCCTTGATCCACCGGAGAGCCTTTCCGAGTTATCCGACGGCGTGGTCATGTTTCAGGCCCTCTCTGAAATGTAAGTGTAATTCATAGATGTGTACTTTTATATCGATGTGGTTGCTTTGAGCTGTACCATCCAATGTAACTAATCTTGTCCGTGTACAACAACGTAACGCATGTTCTTTGCCTATGTATATGTAGCTCGATGGACCACTTTGATCCAACAAGCATTACCCACGAAGCTGGGAATAATTGGGCGCTCAAGGCAACCAACTTGCGGAAGCTAGTTCGTAACTTGCAGGATTATTACCACGAGGTACTCAACAAGGATGCCGATTTCGAATCCATAATGTCAAATATAAATGATACCGCCAAGGACTCGGATCCGGAGGGACTTTTGGCTATTGTGGAGCTTGTGGCTGTGGCGGCCATTTCGTGTGAGGACAGGGAGGTGTTTGTCAATCGGATGAGGGAAATTAGTGAGGAGAATTTGGGTGAATTCCAAATGTTTCTTAAGGGAGGTATGGAAGCCATTTCTTCTTTTGATGACGATGGCAATGCTGGGGAGGAAGGCGATGACGATGATGATGATGCTAATAGTGTTGTTTTTGATGGAGATGAAAATCACATTGGTCCGTCCTCTCCGGGTGGTGCACTATTCCCCTCTCATGGAGATATATCAGCAGACGGGAATAGTGAACTACTTAGAGAGCGGGAGGAACTTCGCAAAGAGCTTTCAGATGCGAGACGTGAGCTAGCACAGATCAAATCACAGGTCAAGATAAATGAAGAGGACAACAAGAAGGAAAAGGACAAGCTGCGCGCGTTGAACGAAGATATCCAGGAGAGATTGACAAAAAGAGAGGAGGAGCTTCATGCTGTAGAACAAGATCTATCCAAGCAGAAACGTTCACTTGAGGAAGTCCACAACGAGGTTAATGATCTGAAGGAGAAAAGTGCTTCGCTTGCCGATGAATTGGATGTTGAAAAAGGAAAGGTGTTACAACTTCGCAAAACAGAAGCCATGGTTGAGGCGTACCGAAAGAAGGTTGAGATCCTCGAATCTGCGAATCAGCAAATGGGTGGGTTGGAAAACCAAACGCAAAACTATGCGGACCAAATCATGAAGCTTGAGAGAGAAAATGCATCTATTCCTGCACTTGAGAAAACTTTGGAAGAGTCTCAGACCCTGACAAAAAAGCTTGAAGCGCGTAACAATGAAACGGAAGACGCACTGAGAGCAAAGAATGCCGAGATTTCCAAGTTAAAGAATGATCTTACTACATCCGACAAGTCGAAGAAAATGTACGAAGACGAGCTGAATGAATTGAGGGCGAAGCAAGAAGGAGCGGAGGCCGCGGCTCTTGCACTCTCTCCCCAAGCAGACAACGACAAGATGAAGAGACTGGAATTCGAAAATTCCAGCCTAAAAGCAAAGGTTGAAAAGTTAGAAAGTGGATCATCCGAGGGTGGCAGAGTCGCCGAGTTGGAGAAAGAGCTGGCAAGTATGAATGCGGAAGTGTCTAAGTTGCAAAATGATAAGGAGAAACTTGAGGCATACACGAAGAAGACTCTTCAAAAGTTCCAAGAGAAATATTTGGTTGCCTTGCAAGATTGTAAAGCCAAACTCAAGGAGAAGCATGATAAGATCGAAGCATTGGAAATGCGTAGTGCAAACGAAAAGATGGCGCAGAAACGAGAGGAGCGACTTCTTTCATCGGCCATTTTCGAATTGGGTTTAGGCGTCATGCAAAATTGTTTGAAGCATTAAAGTAACGGTTAAATCATGAGCGACAGTTGCTTATTTTCTCTAGCACAACCAAGGTAAAACATCTAAATACGACATCAAGAGTACAAGTGATCTTAATCTTTGTCTTCGGTACACTTCATAACATCTCTCAAACCTCCAAAGTAAGCATTACCTTCTTCGTGAATCCCCGAGCGAGTGTTACACTGTGCACTCTTCTGTAAGCTGACAATGTAGTGAAACCAATGTGAAGGCACATACAGCACTTCCCCTGCTTTGAGGACAGTTGATAACGTTGGCGCACTGCCTGCAATACGAAGCCATTCCTTTTCTCTGTCTGACATCCTAACACCGGTATCCTTATCGAGAAGTGTCACTCTTCCAAAGTTCAGCATTGAATGGCGAAAGGATGGATGGCGACGGGAACTCACGATGCCAAGCTTTGGACAAGAATTGGGTGGCGACAAGATGTAGCGCTTTGCTCCAGTCATCATCGCAATCATATTTCGACCGCCATCATAGTGAGTTGCAGCAGTAACACCTCGTTCACCAAAACGGCATTGGATGCCTTTTTGTGCTGGAGGATTAAATCCAAAGAACGTTGGCTCTGGGCTTGAAAAGCTCGGGAGGTCTCGGCTAACAAATGTCCAATGCCTCCTCTTTTGAAGACGCTCTTCACGAGGAACTCCACTTTGCCAGTAGTAATGCTTCTCGTTCGCTTTCAGACTCACTTCATCTGCATATACCGCGTGTCGAGCCCACTTGTCAAATGTCCAATCAACATCAAGACTTGGCGAAGGGCCGAGCAAATCAACATCCCACCTCTCAGGATAGTAAAATGCAAAGAAGCTGTCCACTGATTGTTGAGCGGTACCAAAACTTCTAGGAGTATCATCTTCGTTTTCATCATTGAAATTTGCAGCCACATACTCATCTGTCCACTTAATACCAGCGTCTCTCACTTCTGGAACATTATAGACTTTAAACGGCAGCTCTAAATCCCTAAACTTCTCAGCAGCAGCTAATTCATCAGGGTTTTGATAATCAAAATGTTGTAGCACCTCTGGTATGATCTCTGGAGGAGAATCAAGATCGTCTTGTCCCCAAAACTCAAAAATCTTTATCATGTCTTCCAAGGGAGGGTAAGAACCATCATTTGGCGGTTCGAACATTAAGTCAGGGTAGGAATATTTATGCTTCGTGTAATCAACTTTCGGTCCATGGATCGATGTTGAACCGGCATCTGCTATCCATTCGTCATCTCCCATACCACGGAACCTCCTGCGACCCTCTCCATCATACCTTTCTGATGGCTCCGAAGGCAAAGGAGGGAATTGACGGGGGTCAAAATAGCGGCTTCCATTTTCTGCAATGATTTGTTGCTGCGGTTGTTTTTGTTGCGTTTCACCTCTGAGGGCATCTCTCAGTGTCTTTCCACGAGCATAACGCTCATAATTTAAACCGTGGTGTGTAGATCGGCGAGGCAATACAGATATCTTTAGCCCCAGCAGCACCAACCCCAAGACAACGAAACAAACAAAAGACACGCCACGGAACTCGCAATTGCTCTGTTGCTTCTTCCGTTTTCTACGGGCATCGCCGTCGCCTCTGACGATGTGGCTGCTCGTAGGCTTCGCTGCTTTTCGTCTTACGACCTCGCCTGTGGACATCATCTTTCTTTTGTATATGTAGTGGAAATATTGCTTGGCTCGATCTGCTTACGGCTTCTTTGTTTGGCCGATCTGAATGCAACTACTTACATATTGTACAACACAATCCTCAAAATGCACATTTTCAATTTGAACATGAACAAACGTAACGGCGTTCGGATAGATTTTTTTACCGTAGATATCATCTAGTGTATGTAGCTACATACTTCGCTCGGATCTGCTCGTGGGAAGAAGACGGAAAACGCAACAGCTTTATTGTAGGTACACGAAGCAGACAGGATAAGTAAATCACAGACCTACCCAAGTTTGATTGAAAGACTCGAGAGAGTCGGACTCGTTGTATTGTGTTGTTCATAAAAGTATGAAAGATGTGTTGGTGACAATAGAAAAAAAGAGGTTCTCAAAAACAGCGTAATGTACTCGTCCTTGGTTTGTGGTAATAACTTCAGAAGTACTCTCCTATTCATTAGCAACTATTAACTCTTCACTTATTTGACAGCCTATCATACATCTGTGGAACTAACTCAACCTCAGTTGATTTGTCTTAAGAAAGTCAATCATCTTCCATCATTTCGGAATTGTCTTCGCGGAGACACCGGCGTATCGTTCTATGCTGTTGATAGGATTCATCCGCACCCCCCTGGGAGGCAAAAGTGGAAGATGAAACATTATTGCACAGCTTCGTTGTTGCAGAAGAATTGAATGCATAATTATAAAATAATGATGTTTCGGTCGGGGTAGCAGACACATCATGATGTGCGCCGTTATTATTCTGGTGTTGTCCAACGAAATTCGTCCCATGCATATTCGCGTCGTTTCCGGGATCTTCCGAAATTGTCGAAGATCGTTTCTTTCCGCCAAGAGAATTTTGATGACTCGATGGGGGTTCCAAGGCACGTCTGCTCATACTGAGTAAATCTCCAGCAGCAGCAGTGTGAGAAGTGTGATGGGATGAAGATTTAAAAAAGTTTTTCTTTTGTTGGGGCGGCGGGGAGAAGGTTCCATTGAATTGACCAGGTAGTGACGAAGCTGATATAAGATCCATGGAAGACACAACCGATCGCACTTGAGTAGTTGCATATTGTTGCTGCTGCATAGACTGAGCCTGAGGTGCGCCTACGAAATGATATCCTGGCTGCTGCTGCTGAGGTGCCATGCGAGAGCCGTTCTGATTAATCACTCCATGCATCATTAAGTTAGATGGTAGACTGAGTCGCCGCTCCGATCCATCTTCGTTGTGTTGACTTTGAACTACGGTGACGGATGGCCTCAGCATATCGGATGAGTGAGAACCCCGCCGATGAGGTCTCGACATCGCACTGGTTCGCGAGGGGTGGTGATAGTAATAGTGATGCACTCCTAGCTGCCGCTGCTCATTTTATTCCTGTTGCCTTTGCATTGCAGCCTCAGTATTATTTGGAGACCACGAGGGAGTGGGGGGGGTGTTGGGGGTGTGTTCGGATGCGGCGGCTGTGTGCCGGCTGGCATCGCCCTGCCAGGGTGGTGTGGGTGGCGAGCGGCATCAAAGGGTGTCGCTTTCGCGAGACGATCACAGGCCAGGGGGTTTCCTACCCATACGAACATTAAGAATGGGAAGGGGCGTTATGCGATGAATGAAGAAAAACAGTGCTGGACAGGTTGAGTTTGGGCTGCTGCTTAATCTTCTAACAACTCTATCAATGTTGTAATCCCCTTTGCGTTTGCAACATTTTCTGCGATCTGCCAGCAAACGATATTCATCCGAATGAATTGGGTCCACATCTGTCTCTGCTCTGATATTGGTTCCGTACCTCATACATTCTAATTAGATAGCATATTTTAACTCTAGCGTTAACTCACACACAAAAACTTCTTGGCAAGTCAGTGTTGACATACGAGACCCCACCTTCGTCAACGAGACGTGCGGCAGTTAGAATATCATCCGGATCGCCCAACTTCATCCAAACTCCAACTTTATATTGAGCACTCAAGGCACGAAGAGCCGCAAGCCCTTTAGACTGACACATTTCAGGTTGGAACTGAAGGTAGACACCGTCTAATGATGGCTTGCCTTCATGTTGTAGCCAGGAATTGACTCGACTGAAGTCAGTAACACTTGCAAACAACTGGTAGCTTGTCGTTGGTGGCTTCGCAACAGTCAACAAGAGGAGCTCAGGTAATTTGATCCGAGATAAAGTAAGGCCTTGATCTTCTAGCTCGTTCAGCTCAGTTCTTAACTTGTGCATTAAATATGCATCAAAAGACATAATTACTGCGCATCTCTCTATCAGTTTTGGATAACGACGAAACAATCGAACTAGTGCAGTTCCTGCTTCCTCATTCCCTGCTTTAATCTCAACCACTAGTCTGGCAGAGCCACCAATTGCTTGTGCAGACCTCAAAACATCGAGTAACAATGGTGGTCGCGTCCCGCTCTTGAAAGTCAAGCCAATAATCTCCTTCATTGTTAGATCACTAACCTTCTTATTCTTGGAAGGATCGAGTGCTAGCCTAGAGAAGTCTTTATCATGTGCCAAAACCAGCTTTTCATCCTTTGTCAAAGCAACATCGCATTCACAGAGGTGTATGCCAGCAGACCAAGCCGACTCGTAACTGGAAAGAGAATTCTCAAGAGGGCGCTTCCCAGAAAGGTCCTTGACACAATGGAATCCTGTGTAAATTTAACAAATAGTGTTGTGACAGTTGGTTGTTTGAAAGTTATGAACAACACGTGAATCTTCGTAGCAAAATGACAAGACTTCTCACCTCGATGTGCAACAAGCATGGGAATACCAGATTTAGGAATTTTGTTCTGAATCAAGTCATGCAGCCAAAACATTTCGCTGGCTCGCCTCTGTACATCAAGTGCATCCTTGGCACTACTAGTTAATTGTGTCTTCTCTTTGATTGATGCCATGTACTCATCCAACGATTCTTCTTCATCCTCTTCACTATCCACAAGCCTATCACGTAGTATTTCAATGTATGTTTCAATTGAAACTGCATCCATGATTGGAGCAGAGTAAAGTTCAGGAAGCAGAGGAATCGTCATAATGTCGTCACCTCTGGCAGTAGCTTGCTTGTCATACTTTTTGACGAGCTTCCTCAACGCCTCTGCATTCATGGTTGCATTTGAATGCAATCGTTTTATGGTCGTAAGCAAGTCTCTTGATCTCTTTTCGTTCATCGTTGAAAGGTAGAGTTGAACTGCTTCTTCATGTGGCAGCCCACGCAACACATTCTCATCTTGTCCCGACAACCGAAAGAGATCAGAAAAGATCTGCTGCCACCACGATCGTAATCGCTGTGCATAATCATCCGACGCAGCTTTCAATGACTCCAACCAAAATTGCTGGAATTCCTCCTGAGATTCACCAATTGCCCCTCGGATATCACTGTAAGGAACAATATATGGCTTGTTGCTAGTGCCGCTCTTGAGTTCGTCACACTCTAAGTAAAATTGCAAATGCCTCCCAAACTTTACCATTGTGTCAACAAGCAGAACCTCCTACTACCTACCACTGGAGATAGATCTGCAATCATCCGCAGTATATGCAGGTATGAGTGAACAATTATTTATGCACCATGACTCCAGTTCCAGTTGCACACACATCCCATGATACGCGACAGCATCTTCTCTAGCATCACGCATCGAATCTATCAAATCTTTCTCACTATTGTAGAGGCTTCCATACAACTCCGTTTCATTACAACTCGCAGCCTGCTACAAACTGCTTCAAAAAATTGCGTTTTCGCAGTTGGGACACGTGGAGCTTTTTTCTAGCAAACTCACACAAAAGCGACCCAAATAACCATGTCAGTACCCACACTACTATGCACTACTAA